>QANY01005876.1:91212-133299 GCA_003255025.1 Datisca glomerata | reverse complement strand
GGGGGGGGGGAGAGAGCGAGAGAGAGGGGCAGAGAGATCGAGGGATAGAGAGAGGGGGAGAGAGTGTGTGTTGGAGAGAGATAGTGGGAGAGAGAGAGGGGGAGAGAGGGTGTTGGGGAGAGAGAGAGAGGGAGGGGGAGAGAGGGAGCAAGAGAGAGAGAGGGAGAGAGAGAGAAAGAGAGAAAGAGAGTGTGTGTGGGAGAGAGAGAGAGAGTGAAATAGCAAGGGGGAGAGAGTGTGGAACAAGAGTGAGGGAGAGAAAGAGGGAGGAATAGAGTGAGAGAACAAGTGTGAGAGAACAAGTGTGAGAGAGAGCAAGAGTGTGAGTGAGAGGGATAGAGAGAGGGAGTAAAGGGGAAAGAGAGATGGAGAGAGTGAAATAGAGGGGGAGAGAGAGGGAGAGGGAGAGAGACACAAAGAGATAGAGAGAAGGACAGTGTGTGAGGGAGAGATTGAGAGAGCGAGAGGCATGAGAGAGAGAGAGAGCGGGGGGGGGNGGGGGGGAATAGAGAGAGTGAAAGTGAGAGAGAGAGAGGGAGAGAGAAAGTGAGATCGAGAGAGGGAGAAAGAGAGGGAGAGAGAGAGTGGGTGAAAGAGAGAGAGAGAGGGAGGGGAAAGAGAGAGAGAGAGAGGGAGGGGAAAGAGAGAGAGAGCGGCAATGAACAAGAGGATTCAGATGGATTAAAGCATGGCCAAAAGCAAGAAGGTATCCTCATAGTTAATACCTTCCTTATGGGTATAGGCCTTGGCTACTAGCCTAGCTTTGAATGTCTCCACTTTTCCATCCGAACCTCTCTTTTTCTTATAAATCCATTTACACCCTACGGGTTTTACCCCTTTCAAGAGGATCTAGAAGTTTTTAGACTCCGTTCGAGTATATCGATTGTATCTCAAGGTTCATGGCTTCTTACATAGATTTTCTTCTAGACCAGTCATGACTTGTGAGTAGGAGACAGGTTCATCATGATCTTATATGAGACTGCTGTTGAGGGATCTCCATAAGACATGTACCTTTTAAGCTATCTAAAAACCCTCCCACTACGTCGAGGCTCCATAGGCTCTTCCTCCTACTGCAGTTCTTCCATTATTGAATTAGAAATAGTTCCTGATTGGGGGGTCAATGTCCTCCCACTCAATAATTCTTGTAGCACAAGAGTGCTTCTCAGCTTTACACTTAGAATAGGTTATTTATCAAGTGTGCAGTAGTGTTCAAGAAATCATTTCTAAAAAGACCAATATCATTATCAATAAAATTAAAGAAAATCCTTGCTTAATCAAACTAGCTACTGAAATAAGGTTATTCTCAAAACTGAGATGTAATAAACATCTCGTAAAACCAAAAAATTGTTATCAAATGACAATTTAATAGTTCTAACTGATACAACCGATACTAGTACTCCATTCCCCCAACGGAAGCATAACTCACCCTCGTCAAGCCTTCTACTTTCGACTTCTGCTTCTTAGCCTTATTCAGACCTCTCATATGTTTCTTTTTGGTGCCAGAGGTTGAAGGCTTGCTTTTAGTAAAGTTTTCCTCTCTAGTCTTCCTCTTGCCCCTCAGAAATAGGGTCTTAGCAGTTTGCAGTTCTTTCACCAGTTCAGGAAGTGAGTAGCTCAACTTATTCATCGAATAATTAAGTTTGAAAATCTCAAAAGTGTCAGGTAGAGTCTTAAGGATCATATCAGTGTCTCACCATCTACCTCAGCACCTATGATCTCCATCTCATTCAGATAACTGATGATCTGCATCATATGTTCTCTGATAAGAGTTCTAGATTTCATCCTACAGTTCATAAATTTTTGCCCAGCAGCCTGTTTGACTTGTCGATCTCCACATGGACTAGTGTGAATATACAATGTATTGAACCAAAACATATTTAACTTGCAAATAGGGCAGTAATAATAATGACGAATCAATATGGTTAAAACTAACTTGAGATTAAGTTGACTAATAAAGCAATATGAGATAACACTTGTAGAGTAGCAAACTAACATAATATCAATTCAATGGTTTTGGCACCTAGTATAGACAAATCCCTTATCAATTAGTTTATCTTAATATACTTTGTTCTATTACTATAGCATCTCAATGTAGCTCTAAATCACCATGAACTGTTGTCCTTGCGATTAGCAATCTCAACCTTAATTAATTTATGTCTAAGCATAATTTCAGATTATAGATTGATTTCTTAAGTTCCAACCAAAGGGTTTACAAGGTGAGCTCATATGTCTATGCTACATAGACCCTGAACCCTAAACCATAAAACCTAAAACCCTAAAACCATAAAACCATAAAACAATAAACCCTAACCCTAACTAAAAACCCTAAGAACCTTAACCCTAAACCTAAATGCTATAATCCTAAAACCTTAAATCCCTAAAACTAAAAACCCTAATCCCTAAATTCTAAACACTAAATCCTAAATCCTAAACTCTAAACCCTAAACCCTAAACCTTAAACCCTAAACCCTAAAACCTTAAACCCTAAAACCCTAAATCGTAAAACCCTAAACCCTAAATCCTAAACCCTAAAAAAATAACAAGTGACTCTTTTTAACTGCTTAGCCTCTTGAACTGCCTAAATTTCAAGCTTTTCAGTGGAAGGTAAAGAAGGATCAAGCTCAACAATATGGTCATCCTTATCTTCCAAGTTCTCTAGAAGGCATCAAGGAGCTTCATTATGATGATCATCCTTTCTACCTTTCTTGGAGACATAACCTTCCTGTTTTCTCTTTTCCACTTTAGGTATGCCCTTCATTTGAGCCTTCCTTGTAGTATTAAATTAAAATCATGCCCAAATACTTTACAAGTCTTACACCATATTGGTAAACCCATATACGACAATTCTATTTTAGCTTCATCAATCCCATAATCAGTAAGGTCAACCTCAATATACACTAGAAGTTTAGGACCCATGTTCATCTCAATACACACCTTTACAAATGACATCTTAATGGCACTAGCAGTTACAACATTAGCATAAATAGGCGTACCTAATATGCATAATGGAATTTTAATAACTTTTTGTGTCCAAAGGATGGCAGGGACATTCCACAACTTCACCCATATTGGAATAGTATTCAATTCCTTCTTTGAAAGCTTCATAGTAGGTGACCACTCTTTAGGAATGAGTGGTTTGCCTACCATGTACCAGAGGCCACCTTTAATGATAGATTGTTCCTCTTGAGATTGAAACTTGAAAAATAAAAACCCATTTTCATTCTTAGCCACTCTCTTCACATCTCTCTTTCCCCACAGACGAAAGGCAACACCTCTCACTGAGTTGAAGGCAGGTTTTTTCCCTTGAAAATGGCCTGTTATTATGTTCTCCCATCTTTTGATGTCCTCCTTCACCACATCATCATGTATCTTGCATTTACCACTTTTATCATTCATGGGTTTTTAATCGAGGCTATAAAATGGGATTAGGTTGCCTCACCCTACCAATCCAATGAGACTGAGAAGGCTCTGTTTTCCCTGTAGAAGGAGAAAATGGAATGGAAGTTACATCTTTCTCAACTAGGTTCTCTAGGTTTGCCATAATGGAAACGCACATAGATTGTCCAAAATATTCTAGCAGCCATTTTCGTGTTTCTAGATTGGTAAAGAAGGGGATTCCTCTTCCCCCTCAATATCATGATCAAAACCGTGACAACCATGTGAGTTTCCTCTAAGCTTAGAGAAGAATGATATTCGTTGCCTTTTTCACAGCCTTCAAAAGCTTCCATAACAAGAGTGGATATAATAGGGTTTCTGTGTAAACCTCTATTCTTAGGTGGTATTGTGTGATTTGTGTATACACTTGTGCACGCATCATTAACAAGTAATAAAGTAGTAAGTGAGTGTCGATCTCCACAGGGACTAGTGTGACTATGCAATATATTCAACCAAAACAGATTGAACTTGCAAATAGGGCACTAATAATAATGATGAATCAATATGGTTAAAACTAACTTGAGATTAAGATGAATAAGTAGACGAGATAACACTTGCAAAGTAGAAAACTAACTTAATATATGTAAAATATTCAATGCTTTTTGTAGCTAGTATGGATATATTGTTCTGCATAGTGCCCTCAAAGCATGTGTCTAGACATTTTTAACATGAAATTAAAATTAATGAAATTAATTTTTTCTTATAATTGTTCTTTTGAATTATTGTTAAATAATTTATATATAAATATCTAAAAAAATTTCATATTCATTAATGAGACTATGATCCTATATAAGTACAAGAGGATTAAGATCATAGATAATGAATGATATATTCCGTAACATATTAAAGTATGAAATCTTTAATGAATGGTTGCTACTATGGTTCAATAAGCATTATGAATGCACATGATCTAGATCCAGATCATTGATGTAGATATACATCCTAGTGAATGTACTTTATATAATTAGATTATATAAGACAAGACCGATGTTGATTAATATCTCTATTAACTTTCCCTTTATCTTAAAGATTTAATACACATAAAAACTTATGATCATATATAGATCAGTCTGAATCCTGAATAGTCATGAACTCATATGCATGTCTACTGGATCTTTTGATTCACTTGTTAAGGTTTGTTTGTAAAAAAATGCTAGTCACTTTTATTTTGGAGTTTCAGTGACATGGATGACTAGAAATATGATATTACAGGATTTGGAATCCAAGTTTTCCTAACGGATCATATATTGGTTCTCTTAAATATTAATTCTGAAACTGAATGGTTATTGAGCTCAAATTTATAATATGATTATGAATTGACCATTCACCAGTAAATTAATGGTACTCAAGGGTCAAGAGTAGAAGGGTAAAATAGTAATTTTGAATAACTCTAATTTACGAATTAATAATTGGATGATAAAACTATATGAAGTGATTATATCAATGGACTACACGAGAATACTCTGCTAATATATTCTGTAATTACTAAGAGTGCAATTCCATATTTATAGTTTAGTAATAATGGAATTAATAAATAATTAATAATTTGGTTTATTGGAGCTTAAAATTATAGGTTCATGGCCCCCAAGTCACCTCTATACTATATATTCTAGGGTGTGAATAATTCAGGACATGAGAAAAGAACTGACTTGTGATAGGAATTTAATTTCTGGGAAAAATAGGTAATTATGAGATAATTATATGTATTAATTTATAAACTAAATTATTTAATGCAATTTTTAAAAATTATAATTAAATAATTTTATCGATTAATTTTGTGTTGATCGATAAGTGAGACAAAATATTTGATTTATGCAATTAAATAATATTAAATCATTATGAGATAATGATTTGAGTTGGTTTATCTAATATGTTAATTAACAGATAAAATATTTGATTGAGAGATCAAATAAGTTAACTTTGAATTAACTGATATTTAGATATTTATCTGATTAAAATAAATAATAAATTTAAAAAATTACCACGTGGCATATTGGACTGCAAAAATGTCAGTCACTGATTTTGAATCAAATATTAATATGGATTACTGTAGTGCCACAAGGCACTACACTGGACACGTGGCACTCTATAGTACATCACAACACTACTGTAATACCGTTAGTTATCAGTGTCGTGAGTCACTGTGGCTCTTCACGGCACGTTGTAGTGCCGTGTGACACTGTAGTGTTGCTCAATTTGCAGTGGGTCTCACTGCAATGGTACATTTATAATTAATTTGTGTAAATCCCTAAAAAATCTCATGAGCCTTGACCTAGAAGATATATATTGATATTATTCTATTTGACCTCAGTGCTGCAACTGCAATAAGTGTGCAATTGTGTGGTTAAGGTTAATCAAAAAGCTCTGTAAGTTTTCCAAGTTCTATAAGAGTTTTGTCTCACAACATCCATTCTCTAAAATCTCTAGATCTCATGTTTTGAGTACATCTAGAGACATAAAAGTATCTTTGATTTATTCTACGTGCCCACACATGTCCTATTGTGCTTGAGGATTAGCTTTGAGGATCTTGGTGTGGATCTCGCAGTCTATTGTTCGTAAGATTCGTTGTTTGCAAGGACGCTTGATAGACTACATGAGATATAAGCATATCTTTGTATATCTTAGATTTAATGCACATATATATAATGGATCCGATCTGAAAAAGTGTTTTTCAATTAAAATCTTTTCATTTTTGGGAAATGCGACGATGCATTCATTTATCATTTTATAAACTTTGTTTAAAACACCACCACGCCTTCCGCCGCGCATCACCGCAGATTCCAACATAAATCCCCTATCAATAACTTTATCTTTTTCAGCTTTGTTCTACTACTATAGCATCTCAATAGCATTAACCTTAGCTCTAAATCACAATGAATTTTCATCCTTCCGATTACCAATCTCAACCTTAATTGACTTCTGTCTATGCATAATTTTAGATTATAGATTGTTTTCTTAAGTTCCAGCCAAAGGGTTTACAAGGTGAGCTCATACGTCTATGCTACATAGATGCTAAACCCTAAAACTCTAAACCCTAAACCCTAAAAACCCTAAACCCTTAGCTCTAAAAACCTTAAACCCTAAACCCTAAACTCTAAAACCCCTAAACCCTAAAGTAATTAAGTCAAGTTTCATATTCACCTCAGAATTAAGGTAATCATGAAAATACTCTTAAGGTGTAAATAATTAGATTTAGAGCTAGATAAACAGCTTTGCTCCAAACTAATTTGTTACTGGTCTATTAAACATGTTCCATATCATGTCTAGGTCAGCCGTTAGAGTCTCCACTCTCATGCCCCAAGACTGGAATCTTTTGGTTCAACTTAACAGTTGTAATCAGCTCAATTGCCCAGTTGATCCTAAGATTACAAAAAATATTCTAAACTATTTCAGAAGAGTTTGTTTGAAAGACCTCTTAGTCTTTACTCTTCTTACGTTGACAATAGTTTCAGGACTTGAGTAAATTATAAACACACTTTAATTCATAGAAAATATTTCATTCATTCATTAAATTCAATAATACAAAATTTCTGAGAAATAACTAAATACTCATAAATAGTTATTATATCCTACTTTATGGACATAATTCCAACATTCTTCTACTTGGACTAAAGTAGGTGTGCACAATCTCGTATCCCCATGCCCTTCAGATGACCATCAAAGACGTTACTCCTTAAAGTTTTCAACATCACTGCGCTGAAAAATCTCTCTAATCAAGTGATATATACACTGGTGTTTTGATCTTTTATGGCTCCTTGGTTCCTTCAAATTCGCTACAGCCCCACTACTATCATAATATAGTGTCATAGGCTTGTCATCTTGCAGAACAACTTCCAGAGTCTTCAAGAATTTTATGAGCCATACAACCTCCTTTGAAGCTTCACAAGCTGCCGCATACTTTGGTTCCATGGTAGAATCAACAATGCAAGTTTGCTTGATACTTTTGCATACAATTGCTTCACCATTCAGGATGAACACCAATCCTGTAGTGGACTCCTAGAATCCTAGTTTGCTTGGAATCATTATACCCCATCATATTTAGGTCAATACCCAAATACACAAGCATGTAGTTTCTTGTTCTCCTAGATACTTAAGGATATGCTTGACGACATTCCAATGCTCGAGTCCGTGATTAGATTGAAAATGACTCACCACACCCACCACATAGCAAATGTCTGGCTTAGTGCAAAGCATTGCATACATAAGACTTCCTAATGCTGAGGCATAGAGAATCTTTCTCATGTCTTCCTCTTCTTTAAGAGTCTTGGGAGACTGCTCTTTGTAGAGGCTGACTACATGCCTTAAAGGAAGATATCCCTTCTTAGAGTCTTGCATACTAAAGTGATCCATCACCTTATCAATATAAGATGCTTGAGACAGTGCCAATTGTTAGTTCTTCTGATCCTGAAAGATCCAAATACCTAGGAAAAAGGCATCTTCTCCAAAATCCTTAATATCAAATTGCTTTGTAAGCCAAATCTTGACATCAGACAATTTTCCTACAACACTCCCAATGAGAAGAATATCATCCACGTACAAAACCAGAAAAACCACAATCCCTTCGTGTATCAACTTATACATACAAGGTTCATCCACTAACTACTCAAAATCAATTTTCTTCATAGTTTCGTCGAATATGATATTCCAAAATCAAGACGCTTGCTTAAGTCTATAAATCGATTTCAACAGTTCACAAACCTTTCCCTCTTGGCCTTTCTCTAAGAATCCGTATGGTTGAGCCATATAAATGCACTTTTCAAGATTACCATTCAGAAAAAATAGTCTTGACATCCATCTGCCATATTTCATAATCGAGAACAACAACAATGGACAAGAGGATTTGGATGAATTTAAGCATGGCCACCTTCGAGAAGGTATCCTCCCAGTCAATACCTTCCTTTTGGGTATAGCCCTTGGCTACTAGCCTAGCTTTGAATGTCTCCACATTTTCATTTAGACCACTCTTTTTCTTATAAATCCATTTACACCCTATGGGCTTTACCCATTTAAGAGTATCTACAAGTTTCCAAACTCTTTTCCAGTACATCGATTATGTCTCAAAGTTCATGGCTTCTTGCCATAGATGTGATTCAGGATCAGCTATGGCTTGTGAGTAGGAGACAAGTTTATCACAATCATTATCTGTGATTACTGTTAAAGCATCTCCATAAAGACATATACCTATCAGGTTGTCTAACAACCCTCCCACTACGTCGAGGTTCCATAGGCTCTGGCTCCTGCAATGGTTCTTTCATTATTGAATTAGAAACAATTCTTGATTGGGGAGTCATTGTCCTCCCACTCAACAATTCCTCTAGGACAATAGTGTTTTTCAGCTTTACACTTCTTATGTAGTCATCCTCAATAAAATGCGCATTCATGCTCATGAATGTTTTCTTGTCAATTGAACTATAAAAGATATATGCCTTCGTACCCTAGGGATCCTGCAAACATGCATAATTATGATCGACTGCCCAACTTTCCTGTCTTCAGTTTCAAAACAGGTGCTGGGAATCCCCATATTCTAAGGTGGTTTACGGATGACTTTCGTCCATTCCATCTTTCATATGGAGTAACATGCACCGTCTTTGATGAAACTTGGTTCAGAATGTATGTTGTTGCTATTCCAAGGCATATCCCTAGAATGAATCAGAGAGGGATGAGTAACTCATCATGGATCTAACCATATCCAATAGAGTTCGATTCTTTTTCTTTGACACACCATATCCAACAGGTGTTGAAACTTGAGAAAGAATACGTTCTTCTTTAAGAAAGTTTTCGAACTCTCCTAGCAATCACTCTTCACCACGATCAGATCGTAGCATGTTGATTTATTTCTCTAATTGCTTTTTGACCATAGCCTTGTACTCTTTGAACTTTTCAAAGGTTTCAAACTTTTGGTGCATTAGATAAAATTGTCCAAAACGTCAGTAGTTAGTAGTGAAGATTAGAAAGTATTCATAACCTCCTCTTGCTTTTATATTCAATAGCCGACATACATCACTATATATGAGTTCGAGGCATTGAGCGGCTCTTTCACTCTTTGCTGAAAAGGGTCTCTTGGTCATTTTACCTTCTATACAGGATTCACAAGAAGGTAGTGATCTAACACTTAAAGTTTGCAATGGACTATCCTTTGCAAGTCTTTATATCATGTCCAGGCTAATGTGGTCAAGACGTAAGTGCCACAAATAAGTTAGATCGTTTGAGTCAGGCTTCAACCTTTTACTATCCATTTGTAAATCAATATTTACTTCATTGTCACATATCATTGGAACTATTGGTTTTACATAGAATAGGTTATTTATTAAGCGTGTACTAGTGATCAAGCAATCATTTCTAAAAATACCAATATCATTATCAATGATATTTAAAGAAAATCCTTACTCAATCAAACTAGCTACTGAAATAAGATTTTTCCCAAAAATCGAGATATAGTAAACATCTCGTAAAACTAAAAACTGTTATCAAATGACAATTTAATAATTCTAACTAATACTAGTGCTACATTCCCCCAATGGAAACTGAACTCATCCTCAAGCGTTCTGCTTTCGAGTTCTGATGCTGGTGTTGAAACAAATTGCTAACTGAAGCCAAGATGTAACACTTGACGATCTCATCAGAATGCAATCATGAAGCATAAGTATCATTTTCCTGTTGAGTCGATTGTGTAATTGGCTCAAAGGGACAAGGGGTGGCGAGCATGAACTTGTGCGTTTCTTGTTGGAAATGCCGCGCTCGCACGGTGAAAGTGTGGGGCTTTTAAAAAATTAGTAAAAATGAATATTTTTCGATATAAGAAAGTAAACGCGATGTAACGGTTTTCAAAATAAAAACTTTTATTAAAAGACTCTTTTCAATCAAGATCCATTATATATTTATATATTAAATCTAAGGCATACATGTATATGAATCATATACATCTTGTAGTCTATATCAAGCGTCCTCGCAAACCAATGATCCGCACTTCCACGAACAACGAACTTCAAAATCCACACTAAGAGCTTCCGATACAATTGTCAAACGCACTAGGACGTGTGTGGGCACGCAGAATAATTCAAAGACATTTTTTCTGTCTCTAGATGTAATCAACACATGAGATCTAGAGATTTACTAAGAATGATTAATTTAGTGAGACAATCCTATAAGATAATACGATGATTATTCTTTCAGAGTTGTTAATTAACTTTTAATCACATAGAAAGATCACCCTGATAGCAACTGTATTCTCAACACTCAACCAATCAGCATTGAGGCTATTAGAATAATATCTATATATAATTTCTAGGCTCATCGGATTTTTAGGGATAATCTGAAAATAATATTTAATTTCAAAATTACCATTGCAGTGGGACCCACTGTAATTTGTGCACAACTGCAGTGCCGCACGACACTATAGTTATTGTGAGCCATCACAGGGCCTCACAACACTGTGTGTCACGACACTATTGTAGTGCTCTCTGGCACTAGAGTATTGCACGCCCACCACTGTAGTGCCACATGGCATTATAGTAGTTCATATCAATATTTGATTCTCAATCAGTGATTGACACGTGACAATTAGTGTAAATTAAATATTTATTTTAATCAAATAAATATCTAGATATACATTCATTCAAAATTAACTTATTTAATTATCCCTATCAACTGGCTTATCTATTAGTTCACTAATTAAAGATTTAGTTGATTAAAATTTTGAATTATTATCTAATAATAATTTAGTATTATCCAATTTCACAAATTAGATACACTTATTGATAATTAGAAAATTAATCAATATAATTATTTATAATTTCCAAAATAATATAAATAATATAAATAATTAATCACACATAATTATCACATAATTTTGTACTTGTCCCAGAAAAAAAAATATGTTTATAAGTCAGTCTTTTTCTCATGTCTTAAAATATTCACACTCTAGACTACGTAGTACAAAGGTGACTTACGGATTATGGACCTATAATGCTAAGCTCTAATAAACTAGATTATTAATTAAAATTTTTAATTAAATAATCTTATTTATTAATTTTATTATTACTTTACTATAAATATGGAATTACACTCCTATAGATTATCGAATATATTTATAGAGTATTCTCGTGTAGTCCATTGATATAATAATTTCACGTAGTTATGTCTTTCAATTATTAGTTCGTAAATTAAAGCTAGTCAAAATCATTGTTTTACCCTTCTAACTACCTCTTGATCCTTAAGTACCATTATATTACTAGTGACAGACTAATTTATAATCGTATTATAAATTTGAGCTCAATAATCATTCATTCCCAGAATTAACACTTAATGAAACCAATATACGATCTGTTAGGAAAGCTTGGATTCTACATCTTGTAAGATCATGTTTCCATCCATCCATATCACTGAATCTCCAAAACAAAAGTCACTAACCTATTTTACAAACAAATCTTAACAAGTGAATCAAAAGATCCAGTAGACATGCATATGAGTTCATGACTACTCAGGATTCAGACTAATCTACATAAGATCATCAGATTGATGTGTATTAAATCTTAAAGATAAACAGTAAGTTAATATATATATTAATTCACATCGGTCCTGTCATATATAATCTTATTATATATAGTACATCACTATGATGTCTATCCACATCAATGATCCAGATCTAGATCACATGCATTCATAATATTTAGTGAACCGTACTAGCAACCATTCATTAATGATTCCAAACTTTAATATGTTGCTGACAATTTTATTCATTATCTATCATTTAAATCCTCTCGTACTAATACAAGATCATAGTCTCATTAATGAATATAGAATTTTCAGACATTTATATAAATTATTCAACAATAATTGAAAAGAACAACTATAAAAAAATATAATTTCATTAAATTTCATATTAAAATGTCAATACACATGTTTTGATGGCATTACCCCTAACAATCTCCCACTTGCCCTATAGCAAATGTCGCATCTCTCTCAACCCCATGTTACACACATATCCCTCAAATGAATTCGTAAAAGAGTGTTTTGGTAAAATGATCAACCAGGTTCTGATATGATGTTATCTTTATAACAGTCACGTCCCCTCGATACATGATCTCTCTTTCAAGATGATATTTCATCTCTATGTGCTTGCACCTCTTATAACTCCTCAATTCTTTAGAATAAGCTACTGCCCCACTATTTTCACGGTATAGGATCAGTGGCTTGTCCACATTTAGAACGATTTCCATATCAGTATAGAACTTTCTAAGCCATATCTCTTCTTTTGTAGCTTCACAACCCACTATATATTCAGCTTCCATAGTGGAATATGCAATTCTGGTTTTTTTGATACTTCTCAAGACTATAGCTCCTCCACCTAGGGTGAATACTAATCCAGACGTCGACTTTCGACTATCTCTGTCTGATTGAAAATCAGAATTAGTATATCCAGTGGGGTTCAGGTCTCGACCTGAATAAACAAGCATATAGTTTCTCGTTCTCTAACTTTAGAATTTGCTTTAATGTAATCCAAACTTGGATTTGATTGATAACGACTGACAATTCCCACAACATAACATATGTCTAGTCTCGTACACAAAATGTCATATACGAGACTACCAACAGCGGAAGTACAAGGAACATTTCTTATATCCTCTTCATCCTTAGGTGTCTTAGGACATTTCTTTTTGGAGAGGACAATTCCATGTCTGGTCGATAGTTGACCTTTCTTGGAATTCTCCATAGAGAATCTCTCCAGCACCTTATCAATATTAGTTGCCTGAGAAAGTGCCAAGTGTTTGTTCTTTCTATCCCTTATGATTTGGATGCCTAGAATATAGCTCGCCTCTCCCAAATCTTTCATTTGGAATTTCTCAGCTAACCACTTTTTTACCTTTAACAAAGTTTCTACATCATTCTCAATGAGTAGAATATCATCAACATAAAGAACTAAGAAAATCACTATCTCATCAAAGGTAAGATTCCAAGATCTAGATGCTTACTTTAAGCCATAAATAGATTTAAGCAACTTGCATATTTTCTCATCTTGCCCTTTTTTCACGAACTCTTCTGGTTACATCATATATATACTTTCTTCAAGAGATCCATTCAGAATAGTTTTCTTGACGTTCATTTGCCATATTTCATAGTATAAATTAGCGGCAATGGACAAAAGGATTCGAATGGATTTTAACATGGCAATAAGGGAGAATATCTTTTCATAATCGACTCTTTCCCATTGTGTATAGCCCTTGGCTACCATTCGTGCCTTGAAAGTCTCTACTTTTCCATCTGCACCTCTTTTATTCTTAAAAATCCATTTACAACCAATGAGACTGACATCTTCAGGTGGATGTACAAGTTCCCAGAAAAAATTGGAATACATCGATTCCATTCCCTAGTTCATGGCATCTTGTATTACTCCTTTTCAGGATCATCCATCACCTATTTAAAAGTTAATGGATCGTCCTTATGGGTGTTCTTGACCTGGTGAGTTTCCTAGTGTTGAGTGAAATTAAGCCACCGGCTCCACTCCTGGTGGCACCCTTCCATCAATTCCTTTAAGTTTCAGCCTTACGACCATACTCCCCCCGGAACCCAAAGGTGCTAGCGGTGTCCTAAAAGTAACATCTACCGATCCCTAGTCTGCATCGTTTATGGTTGAGACTAGGACGGTATTTGATCATCTTTGAACGCCCAACTTTCATTCTTGATTAACTAAAACATCATTGGAAAATGCTTTCATAGTTGTTCGTCTTTCATAAATCCATAAATTTCACCTCTAACTATGAAATCAAAATGTGAATGCTCCCGACTATCCGTATTAATCATTACTCTGATCCCGAATGCCAAAAGAATAGGATCAAAATCCTATGATGTTATCCTATGCTAATGTATACAGAGCATAGGTTTGCTTTGAGCACTCTAATTTCTTCAATGTAATTGTAACAACACCAGAGGCACGACCCAGCCAGTTAAGGCCAGGAGCGCATCGCCGGTCAAAGGGACGAGCCAACCTGTGCACACCATAGGCGGACCGATTGACCCAACCCAAGGTCCAACTATGAGCTTTTTAACTGTAACAACTTAAATATACGCTATTGGAGCTAGAATTACCGCAGCTACTGGCACCAGAATTGCCCTCCAATGGATCCTCATTAAGGGATTTAGATTGTACTCATTCCAATTATCAGACTCTAAGAGCCCTGTATTATTATTTATTGTCACTACCTCCCCGTGTCGGGATTGGGTAATTTGCGCGCCTACTGCTTTCCTTGGATGTAATATCCATTTCTCACGCTCCCTCTCCAGAATCGAACCCTAATTCTTCATCATCCATCACTTAGGATCGACTAACCCATGTGCAAGTGCCCCTCACATGAAACCTTTCCCCACTTCGGCCTTCAAAAGTTCTCGTTTGAATATTTGCTACTACCACGAAGATTTGCAGTGAAGGGTTCTCCGCCCAGACTCACGTCCTAGGTTTTGCAGCGACCACCAGGCCCTCCTACTCATCTGGGCCTGGCACTTACCCCGATGCCCGTGAATATGTTGTGAACTTCAACGCCATCCATTTTCGAGGCTACTTGATTCGGCAGGTGAGCCGTTACACACTCCTTAGTGAAGCATTTTACGTAATTATACCTAAAGACCAATTTTTGCATCTCATAACCCCTAGCCCACATTCCCTTCACTTTTTTTCTTCTTTCCCCCATTGCCATTCTTACACACTGGCCCCCCCACACTCTCTCTCTTCATCTTCCATCTTCATCTTTCTCTCATTTTTCAAGAAACCCATAAATAACTTAAAACCAAACAACATGTGATTATGCATATACGACATTTAATGAGAAGATAAGGTTAGAAACAATTTTTTTCACCGATATTTTGTATCAGAGAATTTTTGAACTGGCAAAATTCCTTCGAGCGTTCTCCGTGTTCTTCAAGCTTCGGGATCTGAATCACACACTTGAACTCCAGAACAATTTGTGAATTTCTTCTACCAACAACCACCTATTAATTTCAAAAATATATCTCATGATTTTTTGTGTTCAAACCGATTGAGAAGAAAAATAAAAAAAATTTCTCCTTCAATATAATTTTCGGCGGCAACTTGGAGGGTGAAGGAAACGTTTTTCTCCTTTTGTTTTGTTAATAAGAGACTGTATGTTATCAAAGATCTATCTGCAATCAGATTGCTATTAAATATTGATAAAATATAATTTTTGATATTTACAATTATTCTCATATATTTTTAAATTTCTGAAAATTCATCGCATATATTCATAATTGTCAAAAATTACAATATTCCTTAGAGTTTGAGTTATATCAAGATTTATCAATCCAATTGATAAATTAATTTATCATTATCAATTAATTAATTAATTTATTTTTTGTTTACTAATTATCTAATAATTAGAAAATAGTAAACTAATTAATTTCAATACATATAATCACACTTAACTAATTAAGTGACATTACCCATCACATATAGGTGTAGGAAGTATGCCTTGGTTCCAAAACATATTTTTATCCAATTTACTTTGTTTCTCTATTCCTGTTCTCATGAGCAATTTCTGAGACCGAATGAACCTACATGAACAAAGTTAAAGATTCAAATACCCAAAAAATTTATCTCCATAAATTCCCGACCTATTTAATCCTAACATCGTACGACTCCACTATATGTTCGATACTGAATCAACTCTCGATTCATGCACGCTATGTTTTCTGTTGGTGTAAATAAACCCTTCTATTTTCACGGCCCACAAAATAGTTTAACATAATTCTCATCATGAATACTAGTAACAAGAGCGGAATATAAAATTACCATTTTACCCCTATTGTTATTATTTCCTTAGCTCCTTTATTGACTGTGAATAAGAAAGACATAATAGTGAATTGTCTCGTACAATTCACAAGTCTTGATCAATGAATCAATTCATTGAATACATGGCCTTGTTAATTTATTCACACACCCATCAATAATCATAAGGTGATATTGTTGCTTTCGTAATCGAACCATAAATTTCCATATCTACGAATCATGTACCTTCAACTTAATTGAATTTAAATCCTAACAGTTGAGTTATTGCCCTCCAATTCGAACTCACTCATTTGATATAGCAAAGATTGCAACTAACTAAGTCAACCTACGTATTTACCTCAGGATTAAGGTAATAATGAAAATACCCTTAAGGTATAACAATTAGATTTAGAGCTTGGTAAATAATTTTGAGCTCTAAACTAATTTGTCACTGGTCTATTCAATATGTTCATAACATGTATAGGTTAATCGTTTAAGTCTCCACTCCCATGTCCCAACACTGGTATCCATTAGATCAACCTAACAGTCATAATCAGATTTGATTGCTCAGTCGATCCTAAGACTGCGGATATCATTTTGAACTTTCTAAAAAAAGTTTATCTGGAGACGCCTTCGTCTTCACTCTTCGTTCATTGATGAAAGTTCCAGGACTGGAGTAATTTATAAACACACTTTAATTTAAATAAAACTTTCAATTTATTCATAAGAATTCAATAATACTAATGTCTGAGATGTAACTAAATACAAATAAATAGTTATAACATGCTACTTTATGGACATATTCCAACTTGTATACCATTATTTTACTTCATATCATGCAACAAATATATAGAAATAAATCTACTATCCAAAATAATGCATATGCCTCTATCCAAAGAACAACATGCAATCCCTCTTATTTAGTTTTCTAGTTTCCTAGAACCTTGACACAGAATTGGGAATGTGATTAGTGGTTTCAGAGTCTACAATACAAGGACGTAGTAGAATCAATCACTGATCACTTCTTAATGAGATGCATGTTTCCGTTCTTTATTGTTAAGAAAACATTTTAGCTAGATGGATTTTTCTTTTTCAAGTTTCAATCTCAAGAGAAAAATCTATCATTAAAGGTGGCCCCTGGTAGATGATAGGCAAACCACTCATTCTTAAAGAGTGGTCACCTACTATTGAAATTTTGAAGGAAAAATTGAACACCATTCCAATATGGCTTAAGTTTTGGAATATCCCTACCATCCTTTGAACATAAAAGGTATTAATAATCTATGTTGCATATTAGGTATGCCTAATTGTGTGATGCAGTGCCTGCTGGTGCCCTTAAGCTGTCCTTCGCAAAGGTGTGTATTGAGATAAACATGGATCCAAAACTTGTAGAGTATATAAAGGTTGACCTTGCAGATTATGGGATTAATGAGGAAAAAAGAGAATTGTAGTATTAAGGTTTACCTTTGAGGTGTAAGACTTGCAAAGTATTTGGGCATGACTACCAATTCAATGCTACAAGAACGACTTAAATGAAGGACATACCTAAAGTTGAGAAGAGATAACAGGAATGGGTTCAGGTCTCCAAGGAAGGTAAAGAGGTTGAGCCTAGTGATCATCATAATGAAGCTCCCATATGCCTTCTAGATAACTTGAAAGAGGAGGATGACCATATTGTTTAGCTTGATCCTTCTTTGCCTCCCATTGAAAAGCTTGAAATTCAGGCAAATCAAGAGGCTAACCAAGAAGAAATATCTTATCAACCTTATATTCTAAGGATTATGCATGAAGATATCCCTGATGAAATTCAGAAGGAGGGATCCCTTTCTCTTTCTCCTTTATCCATTCAACTCAGCACAAGGTAAAGACAAAGGAAAAGGAATATGTCTGCCAAAGTTAAGGCTAAAAGTTCTGGAAGTGTGTTGGGCCTTCCAAGCCCTCACCTATGATTATTTTATGAATATTATAGCTTGGAATGTCAGAGGCTTTAACAAGCCTAGGAAGCATTCAAAAGCTAGGAGTTTATGTAGGGAGTTTAATGTTAGTCTTTGTGCTTTGGTTAAGTTGAAGCATTTTTAGCACATCACAATTAGTGTGTTTCCTTCTCAGAAATTGTTGTATAATTATTCTTCAGATCCTTCAGGTAGAATTTGGTTGCTCACTTATTACTTTATTACTTGTTAATGATACGTGCACTAACATATACACAAATCATACAATATCCCCTAACAATAGTGAGAGAGAGAGAGAGAGTGAGGGAGTGCGAGTGAGACAGATAGAGTGAGTGAGTGAGTGAGAGAGAGGAAGAGAGAGAGGAAGAGAGAGAGGAAGAGAGAGAGAGAGAGAGAGAGAGAGAGAGAGCGTGAGAGAGGGTGTTTACACGTAAACCCTATTATTTTCATTCTCGTTCTGGAAGGTTTCGAAGATTTTGCCAAAGGCAAGGAAGATCTTTCTTCTTTGAGCTTAGAGGAAAATCACATGTTGTTGCAGGTTCGTATGGTGATATTGAGGGGGAAGAGGAATTCCCTTCTTTACCCACGTCGTCTAAAAACGCAAAAATGGCTGTAGAGAATATTTTGGACAATTCTGTGTAAGTTTCCATTATGGGAAACCTAGAGAACCCGGTTGAGAAAGATGCAATTGCCATTCTAAATACTCATTCTTTAGGGGAAACAAAGCCTTCTTAGTCTTGTTGGATAGATTGGGTGAGGTAACCTAACGTCCCATTTCATAGTCTCGATGAAAAATCCACAAACGATCAAGGTGATAAATATAGGATACATGATGATGTGGTGAAGGAGGGCATTCAAAAATGGAAGAACACCATAGTGGGTTATTTTCTAGGGAGAAAGCCTGCCTTCAACCTAGTAAGAGATATTGACTTTCATCTGTGGGGAAAGAAAGGTTTTAATAGAGTGGCTGAGAATGAAAATGGATTTTTCTTTTTCCAATTTCAATCTCACGAGAAAAATCTAGTAAAGGTGGCCCGTGGTACATGATAGGCAAACCACTGATTCTTACACAGTGGTCACCTACTATGAAGCTTTCAAAGGAAGAATAGAATACTAAAGGTATTAACAGTCTTTGATACATATTAGATACACCCATTTGTGCTAATGTTATGACTGCTAGTGCCCTTAAGATGTCCTTTGCAAAGGTGTGTATTGAGATAAACATGGATCTTGAACTTTCAGAGTATATTGAGGTTAACTTTACAGATTATGAGATTTATAAAGCCAAAATAGAATTTTAGTATCTGGGTTTACCAATGAGGTGTAAGACTTGAAAAGTATTTGGGCATGATTTCAATTCTATGCTGCAAGGAAGGCTCAAATGATGGACATACCTAAAGTGAGCAAGAGAAAATAGGGATGGGTTCAGGTCTCCACGAAAGGTAGAGAGCTTGAGCAATGTGATGATCACAATGAAGTTCCCATATGCCTTCTAGAGAACTTGGAAGAGGAGGATGACCATATTGTTGAGCTTGATCCTTCTTTACCTCCTACTGAAAAGCTTGAACTTCATGCAGTTCAATGGATAACCAAGATGAAAGAGTCTCTTGGTAAGCCTTTTAGGGTTTAGAGTTTTAGGGTTTAGGGTTTAGGGTTCTGTGTTTAGGATTTAGGGTTTTGGGGCTTAGGGTCTTAGAGTTTAGGGTCTTAGGATCTTAGGGTTTAGGGTTTAGGGTTTTAGGGCTTAGGGTTTAGGTTTAGGATTTAGTGATTAGGGTTTAAGTGTTTATGGTTTAGGGGTTAGGGTTTTTAGGGGTAGCGTTTAGGGTTTAGGATTTTAAGATTTTAAGGGTTTAGCGTTTTAGGGTTTAGGGTTCATCTTTAGGGTTCATGGTTTAGGGTTAAGCTTTAAGGTCTATGTAGCATATACATGTGAGTTCACCTTGTAAAATCTTTAAATGGAACTTAAGAAATGATTCTATAATCTAAAATTATGCTTAGACATAAGTTAATTAAGGTAGAGATTAGTAATCGCAAGGAGGACAGTTCATTGTGATTTAGAGTTAAGGTAAATGCTATTGAGATGCTATAGCAGTAGAAAAAAGTTGATTAACATAAAGTAATTGATAGGGGATTTATCCATACTAGCCACCAAAACCATAGAATATCTCATTGTTATTAAGTTAGTTTGCTACTCTACAAGTGTTATCTCATACTACTTTATTAGTCATCTTAATCTCAAGTCAGTTTTAACCATATTGATTCACCATTATTATTACTGCCCTATTTGCAAGTTAAATATGTTTTGGTTCAATATATTGCATATTCACACTCATATATTATTTTATTACTTGCTAACAGCACGTGCACTAGCGTATACACAAATCACATACCACCCCCCAAGAAAAAAGGTTTAGACATAAACTCTATTATTTCCATTCCCCTTTTGGAAGTTGTTGAAGACTCTACAGAAGGTAATGAGAATCTTTCTTCTTTGAGCTTAGAAGAAAACGTACATGCTGTCGAAGGTTTCTGTCGTGATATTGAGTGGGAAGAGGAATTCTGTTCTTTACCAATACAAAAGCCCACAAATGGCTGCTGAGAATATTTTGGACAATTCTGTGTATGTTTCCATTGATCTTAGAAGAAAACATACATACAGTCGCGAGTTTGGATGGTGATATTGAGGGGGAAAAGGTATTTTCCTTCTTTACACTCGTCATCTGAAATCCTAAAAATGGCTGCTGAGATATTTTGGAGAACCCTATTAGATAGTCTGGGTGAGGCAACCTAACGTCCCATTTCGTGGCCTCCTTTAAAAAATTATGAAAGATCAAAGTGGTAAATACATGATACAAGATACATGATGATGTGGTGAAGGAGATCATTCAAAATGGGAGAACACCACTGCAGGTCATTTTCTAGGGAGAAAACCTATCTTCAACCTAGTGAGAGATGTTGCCTTTTGTCTGTGGGGAAAAGGAGGTTTGAAAAGAGTGGCTGAGAGTGAAAATGGATTTTTCTTTTTCAAGTTTCAATCTCGAGAGGAAAAATATATCATTAAAGGTGGCCCCTGGTACATGATAGGCAAACTAGTCATTCTTAAAGAGTGGTCACCTACTATGAAGCTTTTCAAAGAAGAATTGAATAATATTCCAATATGGGAGAAGTTTTGGAATGTCCCTACTATCTTTTAGACACAAAAGGTATTAACAGTCTGTGTTGCATATTACGTGAGCCTATATGTGTGATGCAGTGACTGCTAGTGCCTTTAAGTTGTCCTTTGCAAAGGTGTGTATTGAGATAAACATGGTTTCTGAACTTGTAGAGTATATTAAGGTTGACCTTGAGAATTATGGGATTGAATGAAGCCAACATAGAGTTGTTGAATTTGGGTTTACCAATGAGGTGTAAGACTTGCAAAGTATTTAGGCATGCCTACCAATTCAATGCTACAAGGAAGGCTCAAATGAAGGACATACGTAAAATGGAGAAGAAATAACAAGAATGGGTTCAGGTCTCTAAGGAAGGTAAATAGGTTGAGCCTAGTGATCATCACAATGAAGCTCCCATACTCCTTCCAGATAACTTGTAAGAGGAGGATGATCATATTGTTAAGCATGATCCTTCTTTGTCTCCCACTTAAAAGCTTGAAATTCAGGTAGTTCAAGAGGCTAAGCAAGGGGAAATATCTCTTCTCAACCTTAAGTTCTAAGAGATTATGCATGAAGATATCCATGATGAAATTTAGAAGGAGGGTTCTCTTTATCTTTCTCCTTGATCCATTCAACTTATTGTAAGGTAAAGACAAAGGAAAAGGCATATGTCTGCCAAAGTTAAGGCTAAAAGTCTTGGAAGTGTGTTGGGCCTTCCAAGCCCTCACCTATGATTATTTTATGAATATTATAGCTTGAAATGTCAAAGGCTTTAACAAGCCTAGGAAGCATTTGGAAGTTAGGAGTTTATGTAGGGAGTTTAATGTCAGTCTTTGTGCTTTGGTTAAGTTCAAGCACTTTCAGCACATCACAGTTAGTGTCTTTCCTTCTTGGAGATTGTTGCATAATTATTCTTCAGATCCTTTAGGTAGAATTTAGATTGCTTATGATCCAAATGTTTTTGATATTATTGTGGTCACTTCTTCAGATCAATTCATAAATTGTATGGTTCACATATTGTCTCCTAGTGATGACTTTGTTTGCACCTTTGTTTATGCTCTAAACTCAGTTCCTCGGAGATCAAGATGATGGCAGAAGTTTAGAGAGATCAATACTGGGTATCTTGGGAGATTTCAATGAAGCTTTACATACCAATGAGCAACTGTGAGGTTGTATGGGTTTAAATGAAGGTTTAAGCAACTTTGCTGAGTGTGTTACTGATATTGAAGTTTCAAGTCTTAGATTCACTGGCAGTTTCTAACTTGGTGGAATCATCAACTAGGCTCGGGCACCATTATGTCCAAGAATGACATAGTCTTGGTTAATGCTCCCCAGTTGGACATGCTTAAGTCTTCCTGTGTATTTGTTTTGCAAGCCGTAGACATTCTGATCATTCTCTAACTTTGGGCTTTGGGGTTTAGGGTTTTAGGCATATGGTTTGGGATTTAGGGCTTAGGCTAGGGTTTTAGGCTTCTAGGGTTATAGGCTTCTAGGGTTTATGGTTTTAGGGTTTAGGTTTTAAGGGTTCATTTTCCTTCTCTGTCTCTCTCATTCTCTCTCTCACACCTATTCTCTCTATCTCTCCCCTCTCTCTTCCTCTCTCTGTCTCTCTCTCTCATTATATATCTCTCTCTCCCTCACTCTCACACTCTCTCTCTTCCCCTCTCTCGCCCTTTCTCTCCCACTCTCTACCTCTCTCTACTTCTCCCCCCCTCTCTCTTTCTCTGCCTCTCTCTCACTATCTCACACACTCTCTCTCACTCCTTCTCTCTCTAACTCTCCTCCTCTCACTTTCTCTCTCCTCTGTCTCTGTCCCCCTTTCTCTCTCTCCCTTTCTCTCCCCCTTTGTCTATCTCGTATTCTCTCTATCTCTCTCCCAATCTCTCTCTCCTTCTCTCTCTCCCCCTTCTCACTTTCTCTCTCGCTCTCCCTCTCTGTCCCCCTCTCACTCTCTGTCCCCCTTCTCCACCCTCACTCTCTCTCACACTCTCTCTCACTCACACTCTTTCTATTTATCTCTTACTCTCTCTCCCTCTCTCTTCCACTCTCTAATTTTTCTCTATTTTCCCCCCTCTCTCTCTCTCACGCTCCCTCTCTCTCTCTCTCACTCTTTGTCCCTCCCTCTCTCTCCCCCTCTCACTCTCTCCCTCCTTTCTGCCCCTCCCTCAGTCTCTCTCTCCCCCTCTCTCTATCGTTCACTCTCTCCTAATCTCTCTCTCTCCCTCTCTCTAACTCTCTCTCAATCTCTCACACCCTTTCTCTCTTTCTCTCCCTTTCTCTCTCTTACTCTTGCTCTCTATCTCTCTCTCTATCTGTCTCTCTCGCTCATGCTCCTTCTCGTCCTCTCACTCTTTCTCTCTACCACTTTCTCCCCTTCTCACACACTCTTTCTCTCTCTCTTCCCCTTTCTCTCCCTTTCTCTACCTCTCTCTCCATCTCTCTCTCTCTCTCCGTCTTTCTCTTTCTCTGTCTCTCTCACTCCGCTCACTCTCTCCCCTCACTCTCTCTCTTTGTCTCTCTGTGTGTCTCTCTCTATCTCACACTTTCCCCTCTGTCTCCCTCTCTCTACTTCTCTCTCTCTTTCTCTCTTTCCCTCCCTCTCTCTAACACTCTTACACACTCTCTCCCCCTCACTCCTTTTCTTTCCCTCTCACTCTCTCTCCTCTCTCTCTCTCTATGTCACTCCCTCCCTCTCTCCTTCTCGCTCTCCCTCTCTCTCTATCTCTCGTTCTCTCAATCTCTCTCTCTCTCTCTATCGCCCTGTCCCTTTCTCTCGCTCTCTCACACACTCACTCTCTCACACACTCACTCTCTCACACACTCACTCTCTAACTCTTTCTCGCTCCCTCTTTCTCCCCTTCTCACTCTCTCTCCCCTCTCTCTTATTTTCCATCCTGTCTCTCTCATTCTCTCTCTCACACACACTCTCTATCTCTCTCTTCCTCTCTTTCCCTCTCTTTTCCACTCTCAACGTTTCTCTACTTCTCTCTCTCCTTCTCTTTTTCTCTATTTTCTCCCCCTCTCTCTATCTTTTACGCTCCCCCTCACTCTCACTCTTTCACACTCACTCTCTCTCCCCCTTTGACTTTATCTCTCCTCTCTCCCTCGCTCTCAGTCTCTCCCCCTCTGTCCCCCTCTCTCTTTCTTGTTCTCTCTCTCTCAAGCTCCATCTCTCTCTCTCTCCCTCTCTCTCAATCTCTGCTCACTCATTTTCTATCTTTCTCTCCCTCTCTCTCTCTTACCCTTCCTCTCAATCTCTCTCTCTGTCTCTCTGTCTCTCTCTCTTCTCAAACTCTCTCTCAATCTCTCACTCTCTGTCTGTCTGTCTGTCTCTCTCTTTACCTCTGTCTCTCTCCCACCCCACTCACACTCTCTTCGTGTTTCTCTACCTCTCTCTCCATCTCTCTCTTCCTTTCCCATTCTCTCCTTCTCTCTTGCTCAATCTTGCTATTTCTCTCCCTTTCCCTCTTTCTCTCTTTCTCTCCCTCTCTCTCGATCTGTCACGCTCTCCCTCTCTCACAGTCTTTTTTCTCTCCCTCTCTCTCCCCTTCTCACTTTCTTTGTCTACTCTATCTCAGTCTCTCTTTCTTCCTTTCTCTCTCTCCCCCTCTCTTTCCTCTCTCTCGCTCGTACTCTCTCTGTCACCCCTCCCTCTCTCTCCCCCACCTATTCTCTCTATCCTCTCTCTATCTCTCTCTATCCCTTTCCTTGTCTTTCTCTCTCTCCCCCTCTCCCTCTCTCTATCAATCTCTCTCTTCCCCTTTGCTCTCTCTCCCTCTCTCTCCCTCTACCTATCTCCCTCTCTCTTTCTCTATCTCTCTCTTTCTCTCCCTCTCTCTCCCCTTCTTGTTCTCTCTGTCTACTCTGTCTCTGTCTCTCTCTCCCCCTCACCACACCCTCTATCTCTCTCTACCCTACCCACTCTCACTATCCACTCTCTCCCTCCCTCCTTCTCTCTCCCCCTCCTTCTCTCTCTTTCTCTCTCCTTCTTCCCCTCACTTTTTCTCTCTCTCAATCTCTCTTTACCCCCTCGCTCTCACCCCCTCACTCTACCTCACTCTCCCTCCCTCTCCCTCTCTACCTATCTCCCTCTCTCTGTCTCTCTCTCTCTCTCCCATTCTTTCACGCTCTCTTCCTCTCTCTCTCCCTTCTCTCTATTTCATCTCTTTGTCTCCCCTAACTCTCTTTCTATCTCTCTTTGTGTCTCTCTATCTCTCTCTTTCCCCTCTCTACCTCTCTCTACTTCTCTCTCTCTTTCTCTCTTTCTCTCTTTCTCTCCCTCTCTCTCACACTCTCACACACTCTGTCCCCCTCACTCCTTCTCTCTCCCCCGTTCTCTCTCTCTGTTACACTCTCTATCTCACCCCTCTTCCTCTCTCACTCCTCTCTCTGTCTCTGTTACACTCCCTCTCTCTGTCTCTCTCTTTCTCTCCCCCTCTCTCACTCTATCTTGCTCTTACTCTCTCTCCCCTCTCCACTTGTCTCAACTCACTCTCTCCCCTCACTCTCTCTATCTCTCTCTATGTGACTCTCGCTATCTCTCTCTTTTCCCACTCTCTCCTTCTCTCTCCCTCTCTCTACTACTCTCTCTTTCCCCCTTTCTATCTTTCTCTCCCCTTCTCTAACACTCTCACACACTCTCTCCCTCTCACTCCTCTGTCCCTCTCTCTCCCCCACTAACTCTCTCCTCTCTCTCCTCTCTCTCCTCTCTCCTCTCTCTCTCTCTGTCTCACTACCTCTCTCTCCTTCTCTCTCCCTCTTTCCCCTCTTTCTATCTCTCGTTATCTCTATCTCTCTATCTATCTCTCTCTCTCTGTCTCTCTATCTCACACTCTTTCGTGCTCTCTCACTCTTTCTCTATCCTCTCTCCCTTAATCACACACTCTCTCTATGTCTCCCTCCCTTTCTCTCCCTCTCTCTCTCAATCTCTCCCCCGCTCACTCCCTCTCTCTTTCCCCTTCTCTCCCTCTCTCTACCTCTCTCTCCCCTTCTCTTTCTCTCCCTCTCTTTCGCTCCCTCTTGCTCTCTCTCACTCTCTCTCTCTTTCCCTCTTTCGCTCATTCTCTCCCTCTCTCTCGCTCTGTCACGCTCTCCCTCTCACTATTTTTCTCTCCCTCTCTCTCCCCTTCTCATTTTCTCTGTCTACTCTATCTCTATCTCTCTTTCTCCCTTTCTCTCTCTCTCTTCCTCTCTCGCCCTCGCTTTTTTCTCTCCCTCTCTCCCTCTCCCCCGCACTCTCTGTAACCCATCCCTCTCCCTATCTCTACCCCACCCATTCTCTCTATCCTCTCTCTCTATATCTCTCTCCCTCTCTCTCTCCTGCTCTCTCCCACCCTCTCTCTCTCCCTCCCCTCTCTCTTTTTTCTCTCTCAATATCTCTCTCACCCCCTCGCTCTCTCTCTCCATCTATCTACCTCTCTCTCCCTCTCTACCTATCTCCCTTTCTCTATGTCTCTCTCTTTCTCTCCCCTATCTCACTCTCTCTTGCTCTCACTCTCTCTCCCCTCTCCTTCTTTCTCCTCACTCTCTCTTGCTCTCACTCTCTCTCCCCTCTCCTTCTTTCTCCTCTCTCTCACTCCGTTCACTCTCTCTCTCCCTCTCTCTCCCTTTCTCTCCCTCTCTCTCAATCTGTCACGCTCTCTCTCTCACTCACTCTTTTTCTCTCCCTCCCTCTCCCCTTCTCACTTTCTCTATCTACTCTATCTCATTCTCTCTTTCTCCCTTTCTCCCTCTCTCTCTTCCTCTCTCCCTGCTCTCTTTCTCCCCCTCCCTTTTTCTCTTTCTTCCTCTCCCCCCGCACTCTCTCTCCCTCTCCCCCTCTCTACCCCACCCACTCTCTCTACCTTTCTCTCTCCTGCTCTCTCCCTCCTCCTCTCTCTTTTCTCTCTCTCAATCTCTCTCTCTCCCCCTCTCTCCCTCTCTCTCCCTCTCTACCTATCTCCCTCTCTCTATGTATCTCTCTTTCTCTCCCCTTATCTCACACTCTCTCCCCTCTCCTTCTTTCTCCTCTCTCTCACTTCGCTCACTCTCCCCCTCACTCTCTCTTTTTGTCTCTCTGTGTGTCTCTCTCTATCTTGCTCTTTCCCCTCTCTCTCCTTCTCTCTCCCTCTCTCTACCTCTCTCTACTTCTCTCTCTCTTATTCTCCCTTTCTCTAACACTCTCACGCACTCACTCCTTCTCTCTCCCTTACTCTCTCCTTCTAACTCTCTCTCCTCTCTCTCTCTGTTACACTCCCTCTCATTCACCGTGTCCCTCTCTCTCTCCTATCTCTCCCTCTGTTACACTCCCTCTCTCTCTCCCTCTCTATCTCTCACTTTCTCTCCCCCTCTCTCACTCTCTCTTGCTCTAACTCTCTCTCCACATTCCCTCTCTCCACTCACTCTCCACTCACTCTCTCCTCTCTCTATGTGTCTCTCTATCCCTATCTTTTCCCTCTCTCTCATTCTCTCTCCCTTTTTCTACCTCTCTCTACTTCTCTCTTTCTCTCATTCTCTCCCCCTCTCTAACACTCTCACAAACTCTCTCGCTCTCACTCCTCTCTCCCTCTCTCTTCCCCACTCACTCTCTCTCTCTCCTCTCTCTCTGTCTCACTCCCTCTCTTTTCCCCACTCACTCTCTATCTCTCCTCTCTCCCTCGCTCTCAGTCTCTCCCCCTCTCTCCCCCCTCTTTCTCTTTCTTGTTCTCTCTCTCTCAATCTCCCTCTCTCTACCTCTCTCTAAATCTCTCTCACCCACTTTCTATCTTTCTCTCCCTCTCTCTCACATACCCTTGCTCTTAATCTCTCTCTCTCTCTTTGTCTGTCTGTCTGTCTCTACCTCTCTCTCTCTCCCACCCCACTCACTCACTCTTCGTATTTCTCTCCCTCACTGTACCTCTCTCTCCATCTCTCTCTTCCTTTCCCTTTCTCTCCCTCTTGCTCTTTCTCTCTCTTTACCTCTTTCTCTCTTTCTCTCCCTCTCTCTCACTCTGTCACACTCTCCCTCTCTCACACACACTCTCTCTCCCCTCTCTTTCCCTCTCTCTGTCAATCTCTCTCTCTCCCCCCTTGCTCTCTCTCACTCTCTCTACCTCTCTCTCCCTCTCTCTCTCCCTCTCACTCTCTCTACCTCTCTCTCCCTCTCTCTCTCCCTCTCTACCTATCTCCCTCTCTCTCTCCCTCTCTACCTATCTCCCTCTCTCTCTCCCCCTCCCTTTCACTCTCTCCCCTCTCCCTCTCTCCATCTCTACCCTACCCACTCTCACTATCCACTCTTTCTCTCTCTCTCTCTCCCTCTTCCCCTCACTTTTTCTCTCTCTCAATCTCTCTCTACCCCCTCGCTCTCTCTCCCTCTCTACCTATCTCCCTCTCTTTATCTCTCTCTTTCTCTCCCCTTCTCTCACTCTCTCTTCCTCTCTCTCTCCCCTCTCTCTCTTTCTCCTCTCTGTCTCCCCTCACTCTCTTTATATCTCTCTCTGTCTCTCTCTCTGTCTCTCTCTTTTTCCCCTCTCTCTTTTTCCCCTCTCTCTCCCTCTCTCTCCCTCTCTCTACTTGTCTCTCTCTTTCTCTCCCTCTCTCTCCCTCTCTCTACTTGTCTCTCTCTTTCTCTCCCTCTCTCACACACTCACATACTCTGTCCCCCTCACTCATTCTCTCTCCCCCTCTCCGCCATTCTCACTGTCTCTTTTTCTCTCCTCTCTCTGTTACACTCCCTCTCTCCCCCTCACTCTCTCACTCATCTCTTTGTCTCTGTTACACTCCCTCTCTCTCCCTCTCTCTGTCTCTCTCTTTCTCTCCCCCTCTCTTGCTCTCTCTCTCTCTCCCCTCTCCCTCCCTCTCCACTAAATCTCTCCCCTCACTCTCTCTATCTCTCTCTCTATGTGTCTCTCGCTATCTCTCTCTTTTCCCTCCCTCTCCTTCTCTCTCCTTCTCTCTCTACCTTTCTCTACTTCTCTCTCTCTTTCTCGCCCCCTCTCTAACACTCTCACACACTCTCTCCCTCTCACTCCTCTCCCCCTCTCTCTCCCCCTCTCACTCTTTCTCCTATCTCTCTGTCTCCTTCCCTCTCTCTCCCTCTCCCTCTCTTCCCCTCTTTATATCTCTCGTTCTCTCTATCTCTTTATCTCTCTCTTCCTCTCTCTGTCTCTCTATCTCACGCTCTTTCTCGCTCTCTCACTCTTTCTCTCTCCCCTTCTCTCCCCTACTCACACTCTCTCTCCACTCACTCTCTCTTTCCCTTTCTCTCCCTCTCTCAACCTCTCTCTCCATCTCTCTCTCCCCCTTTCTCTTTCTCTCCCTCTCTCAACCTCTCTCTCCATCTCTCTCTCCCCCTTCCTCTTTCTCTCCCTCTCTCTCGCTCACTCTTGCTCTCTCTCTTTCCCTCCTTCGCTCTTTCTCTCCCTCTCTCTCGCTCTGTCACGCTCTATCACTCTCTCTCACTCTTTCTCTCTCCCTCTCTCTCCCCTTCTCACTTTCTCTGTCTACTCTATCTCAGTCTCTCTTTCTCCCTTTCTCTCTCTCTCCTACTCTCTCCCTCCCACCCTCTCTCTCCCTCCCCTCTCTCTTTCTTCTCTCTCAATCTCTCTCTCCCCCTCGCTCTCTTTCTCCCTCTCAGTCCCTCTCTCTCCCTCTCTGTCTCTCTCTTTATCTCCCCCTATCTCACTCTCTCTTGCTCTCACACTCTCTCCCCTCTCCTTCTTTCTCCTCTCTCTCACTCCACTCACCCTCTCCCCTCACTCTCTCTCTCTCTCTGTGTCTCTCTCTATCTCACTCTTTCCCCTCTCTCTCCCTCTCTCTAATTCTCTCTCTCCTTCTCTCTTACTCTCCCTCCCTCTAACACTCTCACACACTCTCTCCCTCTCACTCCTTCTCTCTCCCTTACTATCCCCTTCTAACCCTCTCTCCACTCTCTCTCTCTGTTACACTCCCTGTCTCACTCTCTCTGTTACACTCCCTCTCACTCCTTGTCTCACTCTCTCTCTCCTCTCTCTCCCTCTCTCTGTCTCTCTCTTTCTCTCCCCCTCTCTCACTCTCTTTTACTCTCACTCTTTCTCCCCTCTCTCTCTCTCTCCACTCACTCTCTCCCCTCACTCTCTATCTTTCTCTCTATGTGTCTTTCTCTATCTCTCTTTTTTCCCTCTCTCTCCTTCTCTCTCCTTCTTATACCTCTCTCTACTTCTCTCTCTTTCTCTCCCCCTCTCTAACACTCTCACAAACTCTCCCCCTCTCACTCCTTCCTCCCTCTCTCCCACTCTCACTCTCTCTCCCCTCTCTCTGTCTCACTCCCTCTCTCTCCCTCTCTTCCGCCTCTTTCCATCTCTCATTCTCTCTATCTCCCTCAATCTCTCTCTCTCTCTCTCTCTCTCTCTCTCTGTTTCTCTTTATCATGCTCTTTCTCGCTCTCTCACTCTTTCTCTCTCCCTCTCTCCCCACTCACACTCTCTCTCTTTGTCTCCTTCCCTCTCTCTCCCTCTTTCTCTCATTCTCCCTCGCTATCTCTCTCCTCTTTCTCTCCCTCTCCCTACGTCTCTCTCCATCTATCTCTCTCGCTCCCCCTTGCTCTCTCTCTTTCCCTCTTTCTCTCTTTCTCTCCCTCTCTCGCTCTGTCACGCTCTCTCTCTCTCACTCTTTTCTCTCCCTCACTCTTTTCTCTCCCTCTCTCTCCCCTTCTCTGTCTACTCTATCTCAGTCTCTCTTTCTCCCTTTCTCTCTCTCTTCCTCTCTCCCTTCTCTCTCTCTCCCCCTCCCTTTTTATCTCTCCCTCTCCCCCACACTCTCTCTACCCCTCCCTCTCCCTCTCTCTATCCCACCCACTCTCTCTATCCTCTCTCTCTCTCCCTCTCTCTCTCCTGCTCTCTTCCTCCTCCTCTCTCTGTCTCCCTCTCTCCCTCTATCTACCTCTCTCTCCTTTTCTCTCCTTCTCTACCTATCTCCCCCTCTCTATGTCTCTCTCTTTCTCTCCCCCTATCTCACTCTCTCTCCACTCTCCTTCTTTCTCCTCTCTCCCTCCGCTCACTCTCTCCCCTCACTCTCTCTCTTTGTCTCTATGTGTGTCTCTCTCTATCTCACTATTTCCCCTCTCTCCCTCTCTCTCCCTCTCTCTCTCTCACTCTCTCTTTCTCTCCCTCTCTCTAACAACCTCACACATTCTCTCCCTCTCACTCTTCTCTCTCCCTCTCACTTTTTCTCCCCCATCTTTCTGTCTCACTCCCTCTCTCTCCCTCTCTCTCTCCCTCTCTCTATCTCTCATTCTCTCTCTCAATCTCTCTCTCTCTCCCTCTCTCCCACTCCCTCTCTCTCCCCCCTCTCTCTCTCCATCTCTCTCCATCTCTCTCTCCCTTCCTCTCGCTCTCTCACACACACTCTCTCTCACTCTTTCTCGCTCCTTCTCTCTCCCCCTCTCACACTCTCCCGCTCTCACACTCTCTCCCCCATTTCTGAGTTTCCTTCCCTGTCTCTCTCATTCTCTCTCTCACACACTCTCTATATCTCTCTCTTCCCCTTTTCTCCTTTCTTTTGCACTCTCAACATTTCTCTACTTCTCACTATCTCTCCTTCTCTTTTTCTCTTTCTCCTTCTTTCTCTCTCGGTCTTTCACGCTCCCTCTCTCTCACTCTTTCTCACTCCCTCTCTCTCCCCCTTTCATTCTATCTCTCCTCTCTCCCTCGCTCTCAGTCTCCCTCCCACCTTTCTCCCCCCTCTCTCTCTCAATCTCTGTCACTCTTTTTCTATCTTTCTCTCCCTCTCTCTCGCTTAGCCTTGCTCTTTCTCTCTCTCTGTCTGTCTCTCACTTTCTCTACCTCTCCCTCTCTCCCACCCCACTCAATTTCTCTTCATATTTCTTTCCCACTCTCTCCATCTCTCTCTCCTTTTCCCTTTCTCTCCCTCTCTCTCGCTCCCTCTTGCTCTTTCTCTCCCTCTCTCTCGCTCTGTCATGCTCTCCCTTTGTCACACTATTTTTCTCTCCCTTTCTCTCCCCCTCTCTTTCTCTCTCTCCCCTTTCTTTCCTTTCTCTCGCTCCTACTCTCTCTCTCCCCCACCCTCTCTCTCCCCCACTTATTCTCTCTATCCTCTCTCTGTCTCTCTTCCCCCCTCTCTCTCCCTCACCCTCTCTCTCACAATCTCACAATCTCTCTCTCTTTTCCCCCTTGCTCTCTCTCCCTCTCTCTACCTCTCTCTCCCTTAATCTACCTATCTCCGTCTCTCTTTCTCTCCCTCTCTCTCCACTTCTCGTTCTCTCTGCCTACTGTGCCTCTATCTCTCTCTCCCCCTACCCTCTCTCTCTCCCCCTCCCGTTCTCACACTCTCTCTGTTAGACTCCCTCTCTCCCCTATCACTCTCTTTCTCTCCCCTCTCCCTCTCTCTCTGCTCACTCTCTCCCCTCACTCTCTCTCTATATCTCTCTCTAGGTACCTTTCTCTATCTCTCTCCTTCTCTTTCCCTCTCTCTACCTCTCTCTACTTCTCTCTCTTTTTCTCTCTCTCTTTCTCTCTTTCTCTCCTTCTCTCTAACACTCTCACACACTCTCTCCCTCTCACTCCTCTCTCCCTCTCCCCCCTCTCACTTTCTCTCTCAGTCTCACTCCCTCCCTCTCTCCCTCGCTTTCCCCTCTCTCTATCTCTCATTCTCTCTCTCTCTCTCTCACTCTCTCCCCCTCTCCCTCTCTGTCTCTCCCCCTCTCTTTCTCTCTCCATCTCTCTCTCCTTTTGCTTTTTCTCTCTTTCTCTCCCTCTCTCTGGCTCTCTCTCGCTCCCTTGCACACACTATCTCTCACTCATTCTTGCTCCTTCTCTCTCCTTTTCTCACTCTCTCTCCTCTCTCTCTCTCTCTCAGTTTCCACCCCTTTCTCTTTCCCCCTTCTCCACCCCCTCTCTCTCATTTTCTCTCACCACACACTCTATCTATCTCTCTCTTCCTCTCTTTTCCACTCTCTACGCCTCTCTACTTCTCTCTTTCTCCATCAATTTTTCTCCCTCTCTCGCGCTCTTTCACGCTCCCTCTCTCTCTCACTCTTTCTCTCTCCCTCCCCCTCCCCCTCACTCTATCTCTCCTCTCTCCCTCTCTCTCAGCTTCCCTCCCTATCTATCTCTCCCCCTCTCTCATTATGTCTCTCTCTCAATCTCTCTCTCTCCCTCTCTCTCAATATCTCTCACTCACTTTCTCTCTTTCTCTCCCTCTCTCCCTCACTCTTGCTCTCTCTCTCTCTCTGTTTCTCACGCTCTCTCTCGCTTTCTCACTCTTTCTCCTCCCTCTCTCTCCCCTTCTCAAACACTCTCTCTATGTCTCCCTCCCTCTCTCTCCCCTCACTCTCTCAATCTCTCTCTCTCTCAAGCTCTCTCTCTCTGTCTATCTCTCTCTATCTCTCCTTCCCATCTGACTCACTCTCTCATCCCATTCTCTCCCTCTCTCTACTTCTTTCTCCATCTCTCTCTCCTTCTCTCGTTCTCCCCCTCTCTCGCTCCCTCCCTCTCTCTCCCTTTCTTTCCCTTCGCTCTATCTCTCTTTCTCTCTCTCTCCCTCTCTCCCTCTCTGTCTCCCCCCTCCCTTTCTCTCTCCATCTCTCTCCCTTTCTCTCTTTCTCTCTTTCTCTCCCTCTCTCTAGCTCTCTCTCGTTCCCTCACACACTCTCTCTCACTCATTCTCGCTCCTTCTCTCTCCCCCTCTCACTCTGTCTCTCCTCTCTCTCACAGTTTCCATCCCCCTCTCTCATTCTCTCTCTTCCCCCTTCTCCACCCCCTCTATCTCTCATTCTCTCTCTCACACACACTCTCTATCTCTCTCTTCCTCTCTTTTCCTCTCTTTTCCACTCTCTACGTCTCTCTACTCCTCTCTCTCTCCTTCTCTTTTTCTCTATTTTTCTCCCTCTCTCGCGCTCTTTCATGCTCCCTCTCTCTCACTCTTTCTCACTCCCTCTCTCTCCTCCCTCATTCTATCTCTCCTCTCTCCCTCTCTCTCAGCTTCCCTCCCTATCTCTCTCTCCCACTCTATCCCCCTGTCTCTCATTATGTCTTTCTCTCGCTCCCTCTCTCTACCTCTCTCTCATTATCTCTCACTCACTTTCTCTCTTTCTCTCCCTCACTCTTGTTCTCTCTCTCTCTCTCTCTCTTCCTCTCTCTTTCTCTGTTTCTCACACTCTCTTGCGCTCTCTCACTCTTTTTCTCCCTCCCTCTCTCCCCCTCTCACACACTCTCTCTATGTCTCCCTCCCTCTCACTCCCCCTCTCTCTCTCAATCTATCTCTCTCTGTCTGTCTCTAACTCTCTCTACCTCTCTCTCCCACCCCACTCACTCTCTCTTCCCATTTCTCTCCCTCTCATTACCTCTTTCTCTCTTTCTCTGACTCTCTCTCGCTCTCTCACGCTCTCTCTCTCTATCTCTCTCACACACTCATTTTCTCTCCCTCTCTCTCCCTTCTCATTCTCTCTCTCCCCCTATCCTTCCTCTCTCTCGCTTGTACTCTCTCTGTCCCATGTCCCGCTCTCTCCCCCACCTACTATCTCTATCCTCTCTCTATCTCTCTTTGTCTCTCTCTCCCTCCCTCCCTCTCTTCTCTCTCTCCTTCTTCCTTTCTCTCACTCTCTTAATCTCTCTCTCTCCCCCTCGCTCTCTCTCCCGCTCTGTACCTTTCTCTCCCTCTCTCTTTCTCTGTCTCTCACATTCTCTCCCTCTCTCTCTCCCCTTCTCACTCTCTCTGTCTCTCTCTCCCCCTCTCACCCCGCCCTCTCTCTAACTCCCCCTCCCTTTATCTCTCTCTCGCCCGTACTCTTTCTCTCTCTCTTTCTCTCTCCCCCTCGCTCTCTCCCTCCCTATCTTCTCTACCCCACCCACTCTCACTATCCTCTCTTTCTCTCCCCCTCTCTCCCTCCCTCTCCCTCCGCCCTCTCTCTCCCTCTTCCTCTTGTGTTTTCTCTCTCAATCTCTCTCTACTCCCTCGCTCTCTCTCCCCTCCCTCTACCTCACTCTCCCTCTCTCTCCCTCTCTCTACCTCTCTCTACCTCTCTCTCCCTTTCTCTCCCTCTCTCCCTCTCCCTCTCTCTCATGCACTCTCTCCCCTCATTCTCCCTCTCTCAACCCCGCACTTTCTAGCTCTCTCTCTCCTTTACTCTCTCACTCTCCTTCACTCTCTCACTCTCCTTCACTCTCTCTCTCTCTCAACCCCACACTCCCTCACTCTCCCTCTCTCTCTCCTTCACTCTCTCCTCTTCACTCTCTAGCTCTCTCTCCTTCACTCTCTCACTCTCTCTCATTCACTCTCTCACTCTCTCTACCTCTCAACCACCTCTTAGAGACGAAGAGAGGGAAAGAGAGAGAGAAAAAGGGAGAGGGAGAGTGACACAGTGAGAGAGAAAGAGAGAGCGAGAGTGACTGAGTGAGAGAGTGAGAGTGAGAGTGAGAGATCGAGAGAGAGAGATAGGGAGAGAGAGACAGGGAGAGAGGGAGAGAGGGAGAGAGAGAGAGATAGATAGATAGATAGATAGATAGAGTGAGTGAGATAGTGAGAGAGAGAGAGAGTGAGAATGGGGAGATAGATTGAAAGGGGAAGAGAGAGAGAGAGATAGAGGAAGATCGAGAGATAGAGTGAGAGAGAGAGAAAGAGAGAGAGGGGGAGATAAAGAGAGATGGGAAGAGCGAAAAAGTGTGAGAGATAGAGCGAGATAGAAAGAGAGAGTGAGAGAGAACGAGATAGTAAGATGGAGAGAGAGGGAGAGCAAGCGACAGAGGAGGAGAGAGAGGTGGTGAGACAGAGAGAAAGAGAGAGAGGGAGAAACATAGAAATAGAGAGAGTGAGAGGGAGGGAGAGAGAGAGAGGGAGATAGAAATATGGGGGGAGAGAGAGGGAGAGCAAGCGAGAGAGGAGGAGAGAGAGGTGGTGAGACAGAGAGAAAGAGAGAGAGAGAAACAGAGAAACTGAGAGAGTGAGAGGGAGGGAGAGAGGGGAAGGGAGAGAGAGTGCGGGGGAACAAAAAGATAGCAAGAGTGAGGTAGAGAGATGGAGGGAGGGAGAGAGAGGGTGAGAGAGCGAGAGAGAGTGGGGGGAGAGAGAGAAGGAGAGCGAGCGAGTGAGCGACAAAGAGAGAGTGTGTGGGACGAGAGAGTGAAATGGGAAGAGAGTTTGAGATAGAGATAGAGGGGGAGTGAGGGAGAGAGGGGGTAACGAGAGAGCGGAGAGTGAGGAAGAGAGATAAAGTACGGGGAGAGAGAGAAAGAGGGGACAAGAGAGATAGTGAGAGAGAGAGATAGTGAGAGAGAGTGTGAGATTTAGAGATAGAAAGATAGTTAGATAGAGAGAAAGAGAGAGAGTGTGTGAGAGAGAATGGGAGGGAGAGGTAGATGGAGATAGAGAGAGAGAGAGTGAAAGAGAGAGAGAGTGAGAGAAAGTGAGAATGGGAGAGAGATCAAAATGGGAAGAGAGGGAGAGGGAGAGGGAGAGAGAGAGAGAAATAGTGAAAAGGGAGTGAGAGAGAGCGAGATAGAAAGATGGGAACAAAGAGTGGGGGAACAAGCGAGAGAGAAGGAGTGAGGAGGGCCAGAGGGAGTGAGAGACACAGAGAGAGGAAGAGAGAGAGCGAGAGAGATAGAGGGAGTGAGAGAGGGGAAGACAAAGAGAGAGGGACAAAGAGAGAGAGCAAGAGAGAGCGAGAGAGAGAGAGAGGGGACATGAGAGATAGTGAGAGAGAGAGATAGTGACAGAGAGAGTGAGAGAGAGAAAGATAGTTAGATAGAGAGAAGTAAAGAGAGTGTGTAAGGGAGAAGGGGAAGGAGAGGGAGAGGGAGATAGAGAGATATAGTGAGAGCGAGAGAGAATGGGGAGAGAGATCAAAAGGGGAAGAGGGGGAGAGAGAGAGGAAGAGAGAAAAAGGGAGTGAGAGAGAGTGAGATAGAAAGATGGGAACAGAGAGTGGGGGAACAAGCGAGAGAGAGGGAGAGAGAGGAGGGCCAGAGGGAGTGAGAAACAGAGAGAGAGAGGAAGAGATAGAGCGAGAGAGGGGGAGACAGAGAGGGTAGGACAGAGAGAGAGCCAGAGAGAGGGAGAGAGAGGGAGAGAGAGGGAGAGAGAGGGAGAGATGGAAAGAGGGAAATGAAGGGACATAGAGAGAGCGAGTGAGAGAGAGATGGAGAAAGGGAAAGAGAGGGAGAGACAGGGAGAGAGGGAGAGACAGGGAGAGAGGGAGAGACAGGGAGAGAGGGAGAGAGGGATAGAGAGGGAGAAAGGGAAAGAGAGAGGGAAAAAGGGAGAGGGAGAGTGACATAGTGAGAGAGAGAAAGAGAGAGGGGGAGAGGGAGGGTGACAAAAAGAGAGAGAGAGTGAGATAAAGATGTAAAACAAAATAGATAGAGATATATAGAGAGCGAGGAGATAGAGGGAGAGAGGGAAGGAGAGAGAGAGCGAGAGATAAATAGAGAATGAGAGAGATAGGGCTGAGATAATAAGAGCGAGCGAGTGAGAGAGAGAGAGTGAGAGAGAGTGTGAGTGAGTCAGTAAGAGAGAAAGAGAGATCATGAAAGATAAAGAGAGAGAGGGGGAGAGAGAGAGACAGAGAGTGAGTGAGAGATAGAGAAAGAGAGAGAGAGGGACAAAATGAGATAGGTAGAGGGAGAGCGACATAGTGAGAGGGAGAGATAAAGAGAGAGGGGGAGATGGAGAATGACATAGTGAGAGAGAGACAAAAAGAGGGAGAGGGAGAGCAACATAGTAAGAGAGAGAGAGAAAAAGAGGGAGAGGGAGAGCGACATAGTGAGAGAGTGAGATAAAGAGAGAGAAAGAGGGAGAGGGGGGAGAGAGGGGTGACAACGAGATAGAGAGGAAGAGAGAGAGAGATCAATATGTAAAATGAGAGAGATAGAGACAGAGAGAGAGAGAAACAAAGAGAGAATAAGAGAGAGAAGGTAAGGGAACAAGAGCGAGAGAGAGAGAGCGAGAGAGTGACTCAGAGAGTGAGTGAGAGAGAGAGAGAGAGGTAATGAGATATAAAGAGAGAGAGAGGGGGGGGGAGAGGTAGAGGGAGAACGACACAGAAAGAGAGAGAGGAAGGGAGAGATAGAGAGTGAGTGACTGATAGAGAAACAGATAGACATGGAGAGAGAGAGAAGAACTGAGAGACAGGGAGAGCGACATAGTGAGTGAGTGAGAGAGTGAGAGAGAGAGAGCAAGAGAGAGTGTGAGAGAGGGAGAGAAAGAAAGAAAGGGAGAAAGAGTGAGAGAGAGGGAGATAAAGAGAGAGAGAGAATTTGAGAGGGACATTGTGAGGGAGACATACACACACATAGAGAGAGAGACGTTCAGAGAGAGATTGAGAGAGAGGGAGTGAGAGAGAGATGAAGAGAGAGAGAGTCAGAGAGAGTGAGTGATAGAACAAGAAAGGGAGAGAGAGAGAGAGACAAAAGAGAGTGTGTTAGAGCGATAGAAAGAATGAGAGAGGGAGAGGGAGAGGAAAGATAGAGTGAGAGAGAGATGGAGTGATAGAGAGAGAAAGAGATAGGGAGAGGGAGGGAGAGAGGTAGAGAGGGAGAGGGAGAGGAAGAGGGAGAGAAAGAGAGAGAGCGAGAGAGAGAAATAAAGAGAGGGAAGAGACATGGCGAGAGGGGGAGAGAGAGGGAGGGAGAAGGAGAAAGAAAGGGAGAGGGAGAGAGACATAGTGAGTGTGAGAGAGAGAGAGATAGAGAGTGGGAGAGAGAGATAGAGAGAACGAGGGAGAGTGAGAGAGAGAGAGGGCGATAGAGAGAGAAAGAGAGAAAGGAAGAGAGAGAGATGGAGAGATAGGTAGAGAGAGGAGGAAAGAGGGAAAGAGAGAGAGATAGCGTGTGGGGGAGAGAGAGCAAGGTAGAGCATGAGAGAGGGAGAGAAAAAGAGAAAGAGAGAAAGAGAGAAAGAGAGAGAGATAGAGAGATAGAGAAAGGAACAGAGAGGGAGAGAGGGAAAGCGAGGGGGAGAGAAGGAAAGCAAGGGATTGAGAGAGAAGGGGGAGAGAAAGAAATACAGAGAGAGAGGAGTGAATGTGTTAGAGGTAGAGAGATAGAACTAGAGAAAGAAAGAAAGAAAGAGAGAGAGAGATGGAAAGAGAGGTAGAGAGAGGGGGAGAGAGGGAGAGAGAGGGAGAGGGAAGGGAAGAGAGAGAGAAAGAGAGAGAGAGAGGGGGAGAGAGAGGGAGAGAGGGTGTAAGATAGAGAGAGAAAGTAATGACATTGTGAGGGAGACATTACACACGTAGAGAGAGAGATGGTGTGAGAGAGAGAGATTTAGAGAGAGGGAGTGAGAGATAGATGAAGAGAGAGAGTCAGAGAGAGACTGAGAGAGCGAAAGAACAAGAAAGGGAGAGAGAGACAAAGAGAGTGTGTTAGAGTGATAGAAAGAAAGAGAGAGACTGGGAGAGGGAGAGATAGAGCGAGAGAGAGAGGGAGAGAGATGGGGGGGAGAGAGATGGAGTGATAGAGAGAGAGAAAGAGACAGGGAGAGAGAGGGAGGGAGAGAGAGAGCGTGGGAGAGAGGGAGAGAGAAAGATAGAGAGAGCGAGAGAGAGAAATAAAGAGATGGAAGAGGGAGAGCGAGAGGGGGATAGAGAGGGAAAGAGAAAGAGAAAGGGAGGGGGAGAGAGACAAACATAATGAGTGAGAGAGAGAGTGGGAGAGAGAACCAGGGAGAGCGAGAGAGTGGACGATAGAGAGAGAAAGAGAGAAAGGGAGATAGAGAGAAAGAGAGAAAGAGAGAGAGATGGAGAGATAGGTAGAGAGGGGGAGAGAGGAAGAGAGAGATAGAAAGAGTGGGAGAGAGAGGGAGAGAGAGAAAGAGAGAGAACGAGAGAGAGGGGGAGAGGGGGAGGGAGGGAGAGAGGGAGACAAAAAGTGAGAGAGGGAGGGAGACATGGAGGGAGACAGAGAGAGAAAGGGAGGAGAGAGGGTGTGTGAGAGGGGGAGAGAGAGATAGAAAGATAGAAAGGGAGAAGGAGTGAGAGTGAGAGAGACGGAGAGAAAGAGGGAAAGAGAGAAAGGGAGAGATAGAGATAGACAGAGAGGTAGAGAGAGGTTGAGAGAGTGGAAGAGAGAGAGCGGGGTGGGCGAGGGGGGAGAGAAGGAGAGAGGGAGAGAGTGAGAAATAGAGGAGAGAGAGAGTGAGAGGGGGAGAGAGAGTGAGAGGGGGAAAGAGCCCGAGAAGAAAATAGTGAGAGATAGAGCATAAGAGAGTGAGAGAGGGGGAGAGAAGGAGAGAAAGAGAGAAAGAGAGAAATCGAGAGAGAGAGAGAAGTAGGGAGAGCTAGAGAGAGGAAGACAGAGAGAGGGGGAGAGAGAGAGGTAGAGATAGAGAATGAGTAAGACAAAGAGAAAGAGAGGAGAGAGAGTAAGAGGGGAGATTGAGGGAGAGAGAGAGTGTGAGAGAGAGAGAGTGTGTGTGAGAGAGGCAGAGAGAGAGAGAGAGGGGAGAGAGAGAGCGAGCGAGGGAGGGAGAGAGGGAGAGAGGGAGAGAGAAAGATAGAGGAGAGAGGGACACACAACGAGAGAGAAAGGGAGAGAGAGCGAATGAGAGAGACAGAGTGGGAGAGAGAGCGAGGGAGAGAGAAAGAGGGAGAGAAAGAGAGAGAGACGGAGAGAAAGATAGAGGAGAGAGGGACACACAGTGAGTGAGGGGGGAGGGAGAGAGATAGAGGAAGAGAGAAAGGGAGAGAGAGATGGAGAGATAGGTAGAGAGAGGGGGAGAGAGGGAGAGAGAGAGCGAGTGGGAGAGAGAGAAGGAGAGAGAGAAAGAGAGAGAACGAGAGGGAGGGGGAGAGGGGGAGGGAGGGAGAGAGGGTGACAGAGAGTGAGAGAGGGAGGGAGACAGAGAGAAAGAGACGGAGAGAAAGAGGGAAAGAGAGAAAGGGAGAGAGAGATGGAGAGAGAGAGGTAGAGAGAGGGTGAGAGAGGGAGAAAGAGTGGAAGAGAGAGAGGGGTGGGCGAGTGGGGAGAGGAGAGAGGGAGAGAGGGAGAGAGGGAGAGAGTGAGAAATAGAGGAGAGAGAGAGAGAGTGAGAGGGGGAGAGAGTGTGAGAAGGGGAGAGAGCCGGAGAGGGAAATAGTGAGAGATAGAGCATGAGAGAGTGAGAGAGAGGGAGAGAAAGAGAGAAATAGAGAGAGAGAAGTAGAGAGAGTTAGAGAGAGGCAGACAAAGAGAGAGGGAGGAAAGAGAGAGGGAGAGAGAAGGAGGGAGACAAAGAGAGAGATAGGAGAGAGAGTGAGATGGGGAGATTGAGGGAGAAAGAGAGTGTGAAAGAGTGAGAGAGAGAGAGTGAGAGGGAGAGAGACAGAGCGGGGAGAGAGAGCGAGTGAGGGAGAGAGAGAGAGGGAGAGAGAGAGACATAGATAAAAATAGAGGAGAGAGGGACACACATCGAGAGAGAGAGAAGAAGAGAGAGGGAGAGAGAGAGAGCGAAGAAGAGAGACATAGTGGGATGGAGAGAGAGCGAGAGAGGGACAGAGAAAGAGGAGAGAGAGAGGGAGAGACAGAAAGAAAGATAGAGGAGAGAGGGACACACAGCGAGAGAGAGAGAGAGGGGGAGGGAGAGAGAGAGAAGAGATAAGACAGAGTGAGATATTGAGAGGTGGAGGAAGAAATAGGCACACACATACAGAAAGAGAGTCAGAGGGAAGGTGAGAGAGAGGGAGGGAGAGACAGGGAGGGGGAAAGAAAAGTGAGAATTGGAGACGGAGAGAGAGAGGGGGGACAGAGAGAGAAGGAGAGAGGGTGAGAGAGAGAAAAAGAGAGAGGGAGGGAGAGAGCAAGGGAGAGAGAGAGTTAGATATATATATATATATATATATATA
>QANY01005876.1:24635-91198 GCA_003255025.1 Datisca glomerata | reverse complement strand
ATAGAAAGAGAGAGAGAGAGAGAGAGAGAGAGAGAGGAAGATTGAGAGAGAGTGGGAGAGCAAGAATGAAAGGGAGAGAGGGTGAGGGAGAGAGAGAGCAAGAGTTAGAGAGATAGAGTGAGAGTAGAGAGAGAGTGAGAGGGGGAGAGATAGGGAGGGAGAAAAGAGAGAGGTATAAAGGGAGGGAGGGAGAGAGAGAGAGTGAGATAGAGAGAGATGGAGAATGATAAAGAGTGAGAGTGACGGAGAGCGTGAGAGAGTATGCGAGAGAGATGGAGAGAGAGGTAGAGAGGGCGAGAGAGGGCCTGAGAGAGAGTGAGGGGGAGAGAGGGGGAGAGAGGGGGAGAGAGATTAAGAGAGAGCGAACGGGGGGGGGGNGGGGGGGGGGGGGGGGGAGGGAGAGACAGAGAGGTAAGAGAGTGTGAAAGGGGGAGAGAGAAAAAGAGAGAGAGAGTGTAAGACAACGAGAGAGAGAAACAGAGGGAGAGAGAGAATGAGAGAGAGGCAGGGAGAGATGGAGAGAGAGGTGGAGAGAGGGAGAGTGATGGAGAGAGGAGACAAGAGAGAGGGGGGACAGAGAGGGTGAGAGAGAGAGAAAGGAGGGTGGGAGACAGAGAGAGAGGAGAGAGAGGGTGGGAGACAGAGAGAGAGAGAGGAGAGAGAGGGTGGGAGACAGAAAAAGATAGAGGGGAGAGAGAGAGGAAAGAGAGAAAGATAGAAAAGTAGAGAGAGGTAGAGAGAAGGAGAGAGAGGGAGAGAGAGGGTAAGTCAGAGAGAGAATGATAGAGAGAGAGAGGGAGGGAGACAACAGGAGATAGAGGAGAGAGAGTGTTTGTGAGGGGGAGAACAAGGGAGAGGGAAAGTGAGAGAGAGAGAGTGTGTGTGTGTGTTGGAGAGAAAGAGATTAAGAAAGAAAGGGAGAGATAGATGGTGAGAGGTAGAGAGAAAGAGTGACAAAGAAAGATAGTGAGTGAGAGAGAGAGCAAGAGAGAGTGAGAAAGAGGGAGAGGAAGAGAGAAAGAGAGAAAGGAAGATTGTGATGGAGAGAGAGAGTTAGGGAAAGAAAGGGAAAGAGAGAAAGAGAGTGGAAGAGAGAGAGATAGGGAGAGAGAAAGTTAGAGGGACAGAGTGAGGGAGACATACACACATGTAGAGAGAGAGAGAAAGGGTGAGAGAGAGATTGAGAGTGAGGGAGTGAGAGAGAGACGAAGAGTGTGAGAGAGAGAGACAGAGAGAGAGAGAGCGAGTGAACAAGAAAGGGAGAGAGAGAGAGAATAGAGTGTGTTAGAGTTATAGAAAGAAAGAGAGAGTCACAGAGGGAGGGAGAGATAGAGCGAGAGAGAGAGGGAGTGAGAGAGGGGGAGAGAGAGATGGAGTTATAGAGAGAAAAAGTTAGAGGGAGAGAGGGAGGGAGGGAGAGAGAGCGAGTGAGAGAGGGAGAGAGGGAGAGGGAGAAAGAGAAAGAGAGAGCGAGCGAGAGAAATAAACAGAGACAACATACAAAGCGAGAGGGGAAGAGTGAGGAAGAGATAAAAGGAAAGAGAGGGAGAGAGAGAGATATGGTGAGTGAGAGAGAAAGTGGGAGAGAGAGACAGAAAGAACAAGGGAGTGCGAGAGAGAGAGGGCGATAAAGAGAGAAAGAGAGAAAGGGAGGGAGAGAGATGGAGAGATTGGTAGAGAGAGGGGGAGAGAGGGGGAGAGAGAGCGAGTGGTAGAGAAAGGGGGATAGAGAAAAAGAGAGAGAACGAGAGAGAGAGGGGGAGAGGTGGAGGGAGGGAGGGAGGGAGACAGAGAGTGAGAGAGGGAGAGGGAGAGGGGGGAGAGAGAGAGGGAGGAGAGAGAGAGTGGGAGAGGGGGAGAAAGAGAAAGAAAGAGAGAAAGAGGGAGGGTGTGAGTGAGAGTGAGAGAGAGACGGAGAGAAAGAGGGAAAGAGAGAAAGGGTGAGAGACAGAGAGAGAGAGAGGTAGAGACAGTGTGAGAAATGGAGAAAGAGGGGAATAGAGAGTGGGAGAAAGAGAAAGAAAGAGAAAAAGAGGGAGGGTGTGAGTGAGAGTGAGAGAGAGATGGAGAGAAAGAGGGAAAGAGAGAAAGGGTGAGAGACAGAGAGAGAGAGAGGTAGAGACAGTGTGAGAAATGGAGAAAGAGGGGAATAGAGAGTGGGAGAGAGAGGGGGGAGAGAACGAGAGATGGAGAGGGAGAGAGAGAATGATAAATAGAGGAGAGAGAGTGAGAGGGGGAGAGAGACGAAGAGGGAAATAGTCGGAGATAGAGCATGAGAGAGTAAGAGAGAGGGAGAGAAAGAGAGAAATAGAAAGAGAGAAGTACAGAGAGTTAGGGAGAGAGGCAAGCAAAGAGAGAGAGGAGAGAGAGAGTGAGGGGGAGAGAGAAGGAGGGAGACAAAGAGCGAGAGAGGAGAGAGAGTGAGAGGGGGAGAATGAGGGAGAGAGAGTGTGAGGGAGTGAGAGAGGGAGAGAGAAAGGGAGAGAGAGAGCAAGGGGGAGAGAGAGGGAGAGAGAGACAGAGAGAAAGATAGAGGAGAGAGGGACACACAGCGATGGAGAGAGGGGGAGAGAGAAAGAGATAGAGGAGAAAGGGACACACAACGAGAGTGAGAGAGAAAGAGAGAAAGATAGCCAGATAGATAGTGAGAGAGAGGAGATAAGAGAGAGAGTGTGTGTACAAATAAGGCAGAGTGTGATAATGAGAGGTGGAGGGAGAAAGAGGCACACACATACAAAGAGAGAGAGTTAGAGGGAAGGTGAGAGAGAGGGAGGGAGTGAGAGAAAGTGAGAAATGGAGAGGGACAGAGAGAACGGGAGACAAAGAGAGAAGGAGAGAGGTCAAGAGAGAGAAAAAGAGAGAGAAAAAGAGAGAGGGAGGGATAAAGTAAGGGAGAGAGAGTGTGAGAAAGATAGAGATATATAGAGGGAGAGAGTGAGGAAGAGTGAAAAGGAGTGAGGGAGAGAGAGAGAGGGAGTTAGAGAGAGAGAGTGTGTGAGAGGAGAGAGAGGGGGAGTGATACGGAGAGAGAAAAGAGAGAGGTAGAGAGAGGGAGGGAGGGAGGGAGAGAGAGTGAGAGAGAGGGAGGGGGAGATGGAGAGATAGGTATAGAGAGAGTGAGAGAGGGGGTTTGAGAGAGTGAGGTGGAGAGAGAGGGGAGAGAAAGAATGAGAGAGGGGGGAGAGAGAGGGAGGGAGAGAGGGAGGGAGAGAGAGAGAGGAGAGAGAGTGTGAAAGGGAGTGAGAGAGTGTGTGTAAGAGAGCAAGAGAAAGAGAGAGTGAGTGAGAGAGAGAGACAGGGAGATGGGGAGATGGAGAGAGAGATAGAGAGAGGGAGAGAGATGGAGAGAGGGGGGACAGAGAGGGAGAGAAAGAGAGAATGAAAAAGAGAGAGGGGGAGAGGGTGGGAGACAGAGAGAGAAAAGGAGAGAGAGGGTGGGAGAAAGAGAGGGAGAGAGAAGATAGAGAGTGAGAGAGCAGGAGAGTGACAAAGAGAGAAAGTGAGAGAGAGAGATTGTGCAATAGCGAGAGAGAGGGAGAGAAAGAGACAAAGAGACAAAGAAAGAGGGAGGGAGAGAGAGAGAGAGAGAAAAGTAGAGAGACGTAGAGAGAGGGAGGGAAAAGGTAAGAGTGAGAGAGAGAATGATAAAGAGAGAGGGAGAGAGAGGGAGGGAGATAAAAGAGATAGAGGAGAGAGAGTGTGTAAGAGGGGGAGAACAATGTAGAGAGGAAGAGTGAGAGAGAGAGTGTGAGAGAGAGCAAGAGAGAGCCTGAGTGTTGGAGAGAAATAGAGAAAGAAAGAAAGGGAGAGAGGGATGGAGAGAGGTAGAGAGAGAGTGAGAGTGAAAGATAGTGAGTGAGAGAGAGCAAGAGAAAGTGAGAGAGAGGGAGAGAAAGACAGGAAGAGAGAAAGGGAGATTGAGATTGGGAGAGAGGTGGAGTCAGGGAGAGAGAGGAAGAGAGAGAGGAAGAGAGAGATGGGGGAGAGAGAGGGAGAGAGATAGAGGGAGAGAGATAGAGGGAGAGAGGGGGAGAGAGAGGTAGAGAAATAGAGAGGGAGGGAGACATAGAGAGAGATATTGAGAGAGAGGGATGAGTGAGGGGTAGAGAAATAGAGAGAGAGGGAGACAGAGAGAGAGACTGTAAGAGTGGGAAAGAGGAAGAATGAGAGAGAGAGAGAGGGGGGTGAGAGAGGGGGAGAAAGAGAGAGACAAAGAGACAGAGAGAAATAGAGAGAGGTAGAGAGGGAGAAAGAATGAGAGAGTGAGAGAGATATATAATAAGAGATAGAGAGATAGAGAGAAAGAGAGAGAAAGATAGTGAGAGAGAGGAGATAAGAGAGAGAGAGAAGAGATAAGACAGAGTGAGATAATGAGAGGTGGAGGAAGAAAGAGGCACACACATACAGAGAGAGAGAGAGTAAGAGGGAAGGAGAGAGAGAGGGAGGGAGAAAGAAAAAGTGAGAAATGGAGAGGGAGAGAGAGAGGTGGACAGAGAGAGAGAAGGAGAAAGGGAGAGAGAGAGGGAGAGAGCAAGGGAGACAGAGTGTGAGAAAGATATATATATATATATATATATATATAGATAGATAGATAGATAGATAGATAGATAGAGTGAGGAAGTGTGAGAGAGAGAGTGGGCGAGCAAGAATGAAAGGGAGAGAGGGAGAGGGAGAGAGAAAGTAAGAATTAGAGAGAGAGTAAGAATTAGAGAGAGATAGAGTGAGAGGAGAGAGAGAGCGAGAGGGGGAGAGAAAGGGAGGGAGAAAAGATAGAGGTAGAAAGAGGGAAAGAGAGAGAGATGGGGATGATAATGAGTGAGGGTGACGGAGAGCACGAGAGAGTGTGCGAGAGAGATGGAGAGAGAGGTAGAGAGAGGGTGAGAGAGGGACTGAGAGTTACTGAGGGGGAGAGAGAACGAGAGAGAAAGAGGGGGGAGAGGGAGGGAGAGAGGGACGGCGACAGAGAGAGATGTGAGAGAGTGTCAAAAAGGGGGAGAGGGGGGAGAGAAAAAGAGAGAGAGTGTGTGTAAGAGAGCGAGGCAGAGAAAGAGAGAGAGAGAGAAAGGAGACAAAAGAGAGAGAAGGGGGACAGAGAGGGTGAGAGAGAGAGAGAGAGGAGATAGAGGGTGGGAGACAGAGAGAGGAGAAAGAGAGTGAGAGAGGGGAAGAGTGAGAGAGGGGGAGAGTAAGAGAGGGGAGAGTGAGAGAGAGTGTGTGTGTGAGACAACGAGAGAGAGGGAGAGAAAGAGAGAGAGAAAAGTAGAGAGAGGTAGAGAGAGGTTAAGTGAGAGAGATAGAATGATAAAGAAAGAGTGAGAGAGAAGGAGGGAGATAAAAAGAGATAGAGGAGAAAGAGAGTGTGAGAGGGGGAGAACAAGAAAGAGGGAAAGTGAGAGAAAGATAGAGAGAGAGAGAGAGTGTGTGTGTGTGTGTGTTGGAAAGAAAGAGAGAAAGAACGAAAGGGAGAGAGGTAGAGAGAAAGAGAGTGAGAGAAAGAGAGTGAGAGAAAGAGAGTTAGTGAGAGAGAGAGAGCAAGAGAGAGTGAGAAAGAGGGAGAGAAAGAGAGAAAGGGAGATTGAGATGGAGAGAGAGGGAGAGTGAGGGAGAGATAGGGAGAGAGAGAAAGAGAGTGGGAGAGAGAGATAGAGATATAGAGAGAGAAAGGGTGAGAGAGAGATTGAGAGTGAGGGACTGAGAGAGAGATGGAGAGAGGTAGAGAGAAAGAGTGAGAGAGAGATAGTGGGTGAGAGAGAGAGCAAGAGAAAGTGAGAGAGTGGGAGAGAAAGACAGAAAGAGAGAAAGGGAGATTGAGATTGGGTGAGAGGTAGAGTGAGAGAGAGAGAGGGGAAGAGAGAGAGGGGAAGAGAGAGACAAAGAGAGAGAGAGAGAGGGGAGACAGAGGGAGAGAGGAAGAGAGAGATAGAACGAGGGAGAGGGGGGAGAGAGGTAGAGAAATAGAGAGGGAGGGAGACAGAGAGAGAGATATTGAGAGAGGGGGGATAGATAGGTAGAGAAATAGAGAGAGGGAGACAGAGAGAGAGAGACAATGAGAGGGGGAGAATGAGAGAGAGGGGTGAGAGAGAGGGGGGACAAAGAAAGAAATAGAGAAAGAGACAGAGAGAAATAGAGAGAGGGAGAAAGAATGAGAGAGAGAGAGAGAGAGAGAATAAGAGAGATAGAGAGAAGTAGAGAGGTAGAGAGAAAGAGTGAGAGAGAAAGATAGTGAGAGAGATAAGAGAGAGAATCCCTCTCTCCCTTTCTTTCTCTATTTCTCTCCAACACTCTGGCTCTCTCTTACTCTCACTCTCACTCTCACTCACTCTATCTCTCTCTAACTCTTGCTCTCTCTGTCTCTCCCTCTCCCTCTCTCCCTTTAATTCTTGCTCTCCCTCTCTCTCACTCTTCCTCACTCTCTCCCTCTATATCTCTCTCTCTCTCACTCTCTCTCACTTACTCTCTCCCCCTCTCTGTTTTTCTCTCTCTTTTTCTCTCTCTGTCCCCCGTTCTCTCTTTCCCTCTCCATTTCTCACTTTCTCTGACTCTCTCCCTCTCTCTCACCTTCCCTCTGATTCTCTCTCTCTGTATGTGTGCCACTATCTCCCTCCACCTCTCATGACTCACTATGTCTTATCTCTTCTCTCTCTCTCCTTCTCTTATCTCCTCTCACTCCCTTTCACTCTCTCTCGTTCTCTCTCACTCACTGTCTATCTCGCTATCTTTCTCTTTATCTCTCTCACTCTCATTGTGTGTCCCTCTCTCCTATTTCTTTCTCTCTCCCCCTCTCTCTCGCTGTGTGTCCATCTCTCCTCTATCTTTCTCTATGTCTCTCTCCCTCTCTCCCTCTCTCTCTCCCTCTCTCTCCCTCGCTCTCTCCCTCTCTGTCTCTCACACTCTCTCTCCCTCATTCCCCCTCTCACTCTTTCTCCTCTCTCTCTCTTTGTCTCCCTCCTTCTCTCTCTCCCCCTCTCTCTGCTTGCCTCTCTCTCTAACTCTATCTACTTCTCTCTCTCTCTCTATTACTTCTCTTTCTCACACTCTCATGCTCTATCTCTCACTGTTTCCCTCTCCGTTTCTCTCCCCCACTCATTCTCTCCCCCTCTCACTCTCTCTCCTTTATTTATCATTCTCTCTCTCTCTCACCCTCTCTCCTTCTCTCCCCCTTGCTCTCCCACTCTCTCTCTTCCCCTCTCTCCCCCTTTCTCACCCTATCTCTACCTCTCTCTCCATCTCTCTCTCCCTTTCTCTCTTTCCCACTTTCTCTCCGTCTCTCTCTCAGTCTCACTCCCTCCCTCTTTCTCTCTTTTTGTCTCTCTCTCCCCCTCTCAAACTCTTTCTCTCCCCTTCTCTCACTCTCCCTCCCTCTCTCCCTTCCTCTCTCACTCTTTGTTTCCCTCCCTCCCTCCCCATCTCCCCCTCTCTCTCGTTCTCTCTCTCTCCCCCCCCCCTTTTCTCTCCCACTCGCGCTCTCTCTCTCTCTCTCCCTCTCTCCCCCTCTCTCTACCTATCTCTCCATCTCTCTCCCTTTCTTTCCTTCTCTCTCTCCCACACTCTCGCTCTCACTCACAATGTGTCTCTTCTCATCTCTTTCTCTTTATCTCTCCTTCACTCTCCCCCTCTCGCTCTGTCTCTTATCTCTCTTTATTTCCCTCTCTTTCTCTTTCTCTCTCTCCCTCTCCCTTTCTCCCTCCCTCACTCGCTTTCTCTCTCTATCTCTCCTCCCTCCCTCTCTCTCCCCTTTCTCTGTCTCTCTCTTCCTAGCTCTCTCTCTCTAACGCTAGCTCTCTCTCTCACTCACCCTTTCTCTCTCTTCCACTCTCTCTCTCCCGTTCTCTCTCTCTCTCGTTCTCTCTCTCGCTCACACCCTATCACTCTCTCTCTATCTCTCTGTCTCGCTTTCTCTCTCTCCCTCTATGTCTCTTTCTCTCTCTTTTGCTCTCACTCTCTCGTAAGCACTTTCTCCCTCTGTCTCTGTCTCTTACTCTCTCTCGCTAGCTCTCACTTTCTTTTTCTCTCTTACCATCTCTCTCTCTCTCTCTCTTTCGCTAGCTCTCACTCTCTTTTGCTAGCGCTCAATCTCCCTTTCTCTCTTCCCATCTCTCTCTCTCTCACTCACTATCTCTCTCACTAGCTCTCACGCACACACTATCTCTATCTCTCTCCCCATCTCCCCCTCTCTCTCTACCCGTCTCTCTCTCTCTCTCTCTCTCTTTCTCTCTTTGTTTCTCTCTCGCTCTCCCCTCCGCTCCCTCTCTCTCTCGCTCTCCCACTCTATCTCTCGCTAGCTCTCTCTATCTCTCGCAAGCTCTCTCTAGCTCTCGCTATCTCTCTTTATCTCTCGCAAGCTATCTCGATCTCTCTTTGTCTCTCGCAAGCTCTCTCGATCTCTCTCTATCTCTCGCTATCTGTCTTTTCCCAGGTTGCTCTCTCTCTCACCGTCTCTCTCTCCCTCTCTCACTCACTTTCTCTATCTCTCTCTCGCTAGCTCACACACACACACACGCTTCCTCTCTCTCTCTCTCTTTGTTTCTTTCTCTCGCTCTCCCCCTTTCGTTGTTTTAATCTCTTTCTCACTCACTCCCTCTCTCTCCCTCTCTCTCTTTCTCTCTCTCTCTCTCACACACACACACACACACACACACACTCTCTCTCTCTCTCGATCCCACTCTCTCTATCTTGCTTGCTCCCTCTCCCTCTCTCTCTCCCTCTCTCTCCTTCTCACACTCTCTCCCTCTCGCTCCCCTCTCACTCTTTCTCTATCACTTTCTATCTCACTTAATCCCTCACTCTCTGTTTCCCTCTCTCCCTCCCTCCCTCCCCCTCTCCCCCCTCTCTCGTTCACTCTTTCTCTCTCCCCTTTTCTCTCCCACTCGCTCTCTCTCTCCCTCCCTCTCTCCCCTCTCTCTACCTATCTCTCCATCTCTTTCACCATTTCTTTCTTTCTCTCTCTCCCACACTCTCTCTCTCACTCACAATGTCTCTCTCCCTCTCTTTCTCTTTATCTCTCCTTCACTCTCCCTCTCTCGCTCTGTCTCTTGTCCCACTTTATTTCCCTCTCCCGCTCTATCTCTTTCTCTCTCTCCCTCTCCCTCTCTCCTTCTCTCACTCTCTCTCTCCCTCTTTCTCTATCCCTCCTCCCTCTCTCTCTCCTCTGTCTTTCTCTATCTCTCTCTCCCTAGCTCTCTCGCTCTAACGCTACCTCTCTCTCCCCCCTCTCTCTCTCACTCACCTTTTCTCTCTCTCTCTTCCTCTCTCTCTCCCGCTCTCTCTCTTGCACACACCCTATCACTCTCTATCTTTCTGTCTCACTTTCACTCTCTCCCTCTATGTCTCTTTCTCTCTCTTTCGCTTTCACTCTCTCGTAAGTTCCTTCGCTAGCTCTCTCTGTGTCTTACTCTCTCTCGCTAGCTCTCACTCTCTCTTTCTCTCTTCCCCCCCCTCTCTCTCTCACACACTCTCTCTCACTAGCTCTCACGCACACACTATCTCTATCTCTCTCCCCATCTCCCTTTCTCACTCTCTACCTCTATCTCTCTATTTGTTTCTCTCTCGCTCTCTCTCTCTCCCTCTCTATCTCTCGCTAGCCCTCTCTATCTCTCACAAGCTCTCTCTAGCTCTCTCTATCACTTTCCATCTTTTGCTCTCTCTCTCTCGCTCTCGCTCTCTTTCTCTCTCACTTTATCTATCTCCCTCTTTTACTCACTTTCTCTATCTCTCTCTCTCGCTAGCTCTCACACACACGCTTCCTCTCTCTCTCTCTGTTTCTTTCTCTCGCTCTCCCCCTCTCGCTCTCTCTCTCTCTCTTTCTCCCTCACTCTCTCCCTCTATGTCTCTCTCTCTCTTTCGTTCTCTCTCTCACAAGCCCTCTCTATGTATCTCTCTCTCTCTCTCGCTAGCTCTCACACTCTCCCTGTCTCTCCCTTTCTCTCTCTCTGTCTCTCTCTCTGCCTCTCTTACTCTCATTCTCTCTCTCTCTCTTCTCTCTCTCATTCTCACTCTCTCCCCCTCTCACTATCTCTCTATTTCTTTCTCTCTCACAGTCTCTTTCTTCTCTCTCTCTCATTCTAACTCACTCTCTCTTTCTTTTCTCTCTTTCATTCTTACTCTCTGTCCATATCTCTATCTCTCTCTTTCTTCTCTCTCTCATTCTCACTCTCTCTTTCTTTTCTCTCTCTCATTCTTACTCTCTCTCTATCTCTATCTCTCTCTATCTATCTTTCTCACCAACTCTCCCTCTCTCCCTATCTGTCCCCCTTTCTTCCCCTCTCTCTCCCTTTCTCCCCTTCTTTCGCTCTCTTCTCTCTTTCCCGCCCTCTCTCTCTTTATCTCTCTCTGTCTCTCTGACTCTCTCTCTCTTTCATCTTTCTCTCTTTCTTTCTTCTCACTCTCATTCTCACTCTCTCTCTCTATCTCTATCTCTCCCTCTTTCTCCATCTCTCTCTCTAGCAAGCTCTATCGCTAACTCTCACTTTCTCTCTCTCTCTCGCCCCTCTCTCTCTCTCTCTATCTCACTCTCTCTTGTTAACTCTCTCTCTCCCTCTTTCTCTATCTTTCTCTCTATCTCTTTCTCTATGTCTCTCTCTCCCTAGCTCTCTCTCTCTCCAATGCTAACTCTCTCTCTCTCCCTTATCTCTCTCACTCACCCTTTCTCTCTCTCTCTCTCGCTCACACCCTCTCACTCTCTTTCTCTATCGCTCTCTCCCTTTCTCTCTCCCTCTATGTCTCTTTCTCTCTCTTTCGCTCTCACACTATCGTAAGCTCTCTCGCTAGCTCTCTCTGTCTCTCTCTCTCTCTTTCGCTAGCACTCACTCTCTCTCGCTAGCTCTCACTCTCTCTTTCTCTCTTTGCATCTCTGTCTCTCTTTTTAGCTAGCTCTCACTCTCTCTCTTTAGCTAGCTCTCACTCTCTCTCGCTAGCTCTCACTCTCCCTTTCTCTCTTCCCATCTTTCTCTCTTTGTCTCTCTCTCCCTCACTCTCTCTCTCCAACTCACTCACACTCTCTCTATCACTAGCTTTCTCTCTCTCTCACACACACACACTACCTCTATCTCTCTCCCTATCTCCCTCTCTCCCTCTCTACCTCTCTCTCTCTCTCTATCTGTTTCTCTCTCGCTCTCCCCCTCTCGCTCTCTCTTTCTCTTGCTTTCCCACTCTCTTGCTCTCCCTCTCTATCTCTCGCTAGCCCTTTCTATCTCTCGCTCTCTCTCTCTCCCTCTCTCTCGCTCTCGCTCTCTTTCTCTCTCACTGTCTCTATCTTCCTCTCTCACTCACTCTCTCTATCTCTCTCTCTCCTAGCTCACACACACACGCTTCCTCTCTCTCTCTCTGTTTCTTTCTCTCGCTCTCCCCCTATCGCTCTCTCTCTCTTTCTCCCTCACTCTCTCCCTCTATGTCTCTCTCTCTCCTTCATTCTCTCTCTCACAAGCCCTCTCTATGTCTCTCTCTCGCTAGCTCTCACACTCTCCCTCTCTCACACACACACACACACACACACTCTCTAGCTCTCTCTCTATCTCTCTCTCTTACTTTCTCTCACTCTCACTCACTCTCTCTAACTCTCACTCAATCTCTCTCTCTCTCTGTCTCTCACTAGCTCACACACACACACACATTCTATATCTCTCTCCCTATCTTTCTCTGTCTCTCTCACTCTCTCTCTGTCTCTCTCACACTCTCTCTCTCTTTCTCTTTCTCTTTCTCTCTATCACTGTTACTCTCTCTTTCTTCTTTTTCTCTCTATTTCTTCTCTTACTCTTTCTTCTCCATCTCCCTCTCTCCCCCTTTCTCCCCCTCTCTCACCCCCACTCTCTCTCTCTCTCTCTCTCTCTCTTCTCTCTCTCATTCTTACTCTCGCTCTCACCCTTCCACTCTCCTTCTCTCTTACCATGTCTCTCTCTCTCTCTTTCTCTCTCTCACTTTCTCTCTCTCTTACTAGCTCTCGCACAGACACTATCTCTATCATTCTCCCCTTCTCCCTCTCCCTCTCTCCCCCCTCTCGCTATCTATCCCTCTTTCTCCCTCCCTTTATATTTCTCTCTCTCCCTCTCTCTCTTTCGCTCTCTCTCTCTCTCTCTCGCAAGCTTTCTCACCAGCCCTCTCTTTGTCTCTAACTCTCTCTCTCTCTTCCTAGGTCGCTCTCTCTGTCTCTCTCTCTTCCTAGGTAGCTTTCTCTATCACTCTCTCTCTTTCGTTCTCTCTCGTAGGCTCTCTCTATGTCTCTCTGTCTCTCACTAGCGCTCACACTCTCGCTCTCTCTCTCACACACACACACTCTCTCTAGCTCTCTCTCTATCTCTCTCTTTCTATCTCTCACTCACTCTCTCTCTGTCTCTCGCTAGCTTTCACACAACACACATTCTGTATCTCTCTCCCCATCTATCCCTCTCTCCCCCTCTCTCCCCATCTATTCCCCTTTCTCCCCCTCTCTCCCCCTCTCTCCCCTTCCTCTCCCTCTCCCTCTCTCTATCTAACTCACTCTCTCTCCCTCTCTTTCTTCTCCATCTCTCATTCTTACTCTCGCTCTCACCCGCCTACTCTCTTTCTCTCTTACCATGTCACACACTCTCTCTCACTCACTTACTCTATCTCTCACTAGCTCTCGCACACACACTTCCTCTCTCTCCCCCTATCTCACTCCCCATCTCCCCCTCTCTCTCATTCTTCCTCTCTCTCTAATTCTCTTTCTCTCCCCCTCTCACTCTCTCTCTCCCCCTTTTCTCTCACCCTTTATGTTTCTCTCTCTCTCTCTCTCTCTCATTCTCCCTCGCAAGCTTTCTCACCAGCTCTCTCTTTGTCTCTCTCGCTATCTTCTTCTCTTCCCAAGTCACTCACTCTCTCTCTATCTCTCTCTCTCTCGCTCTCTCTCTCATTGTCTCTCTCTCTCCCTCTCTCACTGACTTTCTCTCTCTCTCTCTCTCACTAGCTCTCACACGCACACACTTTCTCTATCTCTCCCCCCATCTCTCTCGCTCTCTTCCTCTCTCTCTATCTCTGTCACTCTCTTTCTTTCTTCCCTTTCTCTCTCTTTCTTCTCTTACTCTTTCTTCTCCATCTCTCTCTCGCTATCTCTCCCTCTCTCCCCCTATCTTGCCCTCTCTCTCTCTCTCTCTCTCCTCTCTCTCTCTCATTCTTACTCTCGCTCTCACCCTTCCACTCTCCTTCTCTCTTACCATGTCTCTCTCTCTCTCTCTCTCTCTCTCTTTCTCTCTCTCACTTTCTCTCTCTCTTACTAGCTCTCGCACACACACTATCTCTATCATTCTCCCCTTCTCCCTCTCTCTCTCTCTCTCACTCTTCCTCTCACTAGTTCTTTCTCTCTTTCCCCTTCTCGCTCTCTATCCCTTTCTCCCTCTTTCTCCCTCCCTTTATATTTCTCTCTCTCCCTCTCTCTCTTTCGCTCTCTCTCTCTCTCGCAAGCTTTCTCACCAGCCCTCTCTTTATCTCTAACTCTCTCTCTCTTCCTAGGTCGCTCTCTCTGTCTCTCTCTCTTCCTAGGTAGCTTTCTCTATCACTCTCTCTCTTTCATTCTCTCTCTCTCTCTCTCTCTTTTGTTCTCTCTCTGATAGGCTCTCTCCATCTTTCTCTCCCTCTCCCTCTCTCTCTCTCTCACTCTTCCTCTCTCTAGTTCTTTCTCTCTCTCCCCCTCTCGCTCTCTATCCCTCTCTCCCTCTTTCTCCCTCCCTTTATATTTCTCTCTCTCCCTCTCCCTCTTTTGCTCTCTCTCTCTCTCTCTCTCTCTCTCGCAAGCTTTCTCACCAGCCCTCTCTTTGTCTCTAACTCTCTCTCTCTCTCTTCCTAGGTCGCTCTCTCTGTCTCTCTCTCTCTTCCTAGGTCGCTCTCTCTATCACACTCTCTCTTTCGTTCTCTCTCTCGTAGGCTCTCTCTATGTCTCTCTGTCTGTCGCTAACGCTCACACTCTCGCTCTCTCTCTCTCACACACACACACTCTCTCTATCTCTCTCTAGATCTCTCTCTATCTCTCTCTTTCGCTCTCTCTCTCTCTCACACAACAAACATTCTGTATCTCTCTCCCCATCTATCCCTCTCTCCCCCTCTCTCTCCCCATCTCTCTCCCCATCTATTCCCCTTTCTCCCCTTCTCTCCCCTTCCTCTCTCTCTTTCTCTCCCTCTCCCTCTCTCTATCTCACTCACTCTCTCTCACTCTCTTTCTTCTCCATCTCTCATTCTTACTATCGCTCTCACCCGCCTACTCTCTTTCTCTCTTACCATGTCACACACTCTCTCTCCCTCACTTACTCTCTCTCTCACTAGCTCTCGCACACACACTTCCTCTCTCTCCCCCTATCTCACTCCCCAGCTCCCCCTCTCTCTCTCACTCTTGCTCTCTCTCTAATTCTCTCTCTCTCCCCCTCTCACTCTCTCTCTCTCCCTTTTCTCTCACCCTTTATGTTTCTCTCTCTCTCTCATTCTCCCTCGCAAGCTTTCTCACAAGCTCTCTCTTTGTCTCTCTCGCTATCTCTCTCTCTTCCCAAGTCACTCTCTCTCTCTCTCTCACTGTCTCTCTCTCCCTCTCTCACTGACTTTCTCTATCTCTCTCTCTCACTAGCTCTCATACGTACACACTTTCTCTATCTCTCCCCCCATCTCTCTCACTCTCTTCCTCTCTCTCTCTCTGTGTCTCTCTCTCGCTCTACCCTTGCTTAGTCTCTGTCTCCCTCACTCTCCCTCTACGTCTCTCCCTCTTTCTCTTTTTCTCTCTCTCGCCACCTCTTTCTATGTCCCTCTCTCTCGCTAGCTCTCACTCTTTCCCTCTCACACACACTCTCATTCTCACTCGCTAGCTCTCTCTCTCTATGTACCTATCCCTCTCTCTTGCTTTCTCTCTCTCTCTTTCCCTCTATCTCTATCTATCGTTCACTCTCTCTCTCTCTCTCTCTCTCTCTCTCTCTCGCTCTACCCGTCTCTTTCACCCTCTCTCCCTTTCTCCCACTCTCTCCCCCCTCTCTCCCTCTCTCTCCCTCTCTATCTCTCTATCTCACCCTCTCTCCCTCTCTCCCTCTCTCTCTCTTCCTTTCTCATTTTTGCTATCTCTGTCTCTGTCCCACACACTCTCTCTCTCCCCCATCTCTGCCCCTTTCTCCCCCTCTCCCCCTCTCCCCCTCCCTCTCTCTGTCTCTCTCTCTCTCTTTGTCTCTCTCTCCCTCTCTCTGTCTCTCTCTCTCACACACACTCTCTCTCTTTCTTCTCTCTCTCTCGCTAGCTGTCTCTCTACCTCTCTCAATTTCTCGTTAGCTCTCTCTCTCTCTCTCTATCGCAAGCTCTCGCTCTCTCTCTCACTCTCACTAGCTCCCACTCCCCATCTCTCTCTCTCACTCTCACTAGCTCCCACTCCCCCCTCTCTCATTCTCTCTCACTCACTCACTCACTCTCTCTCTCTCTCTCTCTCCCTCTCTCTCTCCCTCTCCCTCTCTCCCACTCTCTCCCCCTCTATCTCCCTCTCCCACTCTATCTCTCTATCTCACCCTCTCTCCCTCTCTCTCACCCTCTCACCCACTCTCTCCCTCTCTCTCCCTCTCTCTCACACTCTCTCTCACTCTCCCCCATTTCTCTTTGTCGCTATCTCTCTCTCTCACTCTCACCTTCTCTCCTTCTCTCCCTCTCTCTCCCTTTCTCTCCCTCTCTCTCCCTCTCTCCCCTTTCTCCCCTTGTCTTTCCCTCTCTCCCCCTCTCTCCCCCTTTCTCCCTCTCCCTGTCTCCCTGTCTCTCTGTCTCTCACTCTCGGTATCTCTCACTCTCTCTCCCTCTCTCTTTGTCTCTCCTACTTCTCTATCTCATCCTCACACTCTCTCTTTATCTCTATCTTTCTCTGTTTCTCTCCAGAGCTCCGTCTCTAGGTCTCTCGCTCTCTCGTTAACTCTCTTTCTCTCTCGCAAGCTCTCGCTCTCTCTCTCTTTCTCACTCTCGCTAGCTCCCATTCTCTCTCTCTCCCTCTCACTCTATCTCACTCGCTCACTCTCTCTTTCTCACTCTCCATCTCTCTCCCTCTCTCAAGCTCTCTCTCTGTCTCTCACTCACTCTCTCACTATCTCTCATGCTCTCTCTCTCGTTCTCTCTCTCTCTCTCACTGTGTCTCTCTCTCTCACTCACTCACTCTCTCTCTTGCTAGCTCACATACACACACTATCTCTATCTCTGTCCCCATCTCTCTCTCTCTCTCTTCCTGTCTCTCTCCCTGTTTCCCTCTCTCACACTTCCTCTCTCTCCCCCTCTGTCTCTTTCTCTCAATCTCTTTCGCTCTCTTTCTCGTAAGCTCTCTCTATCTCTCTCTCTCGCTAGATCTCACTACCTCCCACTCACACACACACACACACACACACACACACACTCTCTCTCTCTCTCTCTCTCGCTAGCTCTATCTATCTATCTATCTCTCACTACCTTACATAAACATATTATCTATCTATCTATCTCTCTCACTAGCTTTCCTTATCTCTCACTCTCTCTTTCTCTCTCTTTCCATGTCATTCTCTCTCTCTAGTTATCCCTCTCTCTCACAGTCTCTTTCACTCACTGACTCACTCACTGTCTCTCTAGTTATCCCTCTCTCCCCCTTTCTCCCCCCCTCTCTCTCTCTCTTCTCTCTCTCTCTCTCTCTCATTCTTACTCTCGCTCTCACCCTTCCACTCTCCTTCTCTCTTACCATGTCTCTCTCTCTCTCTCTCTTTCTCTCTCTCACTTTCTCTCTCTCTTACTAGCTCTCATACACACACTATCTCTATCATTCTCCCCTTCTCCCTCGCTCTCTCTCACTCTTCCTCTCTCTAGTTCTTTCTCTCTCTCCCCCCTCTCGCTCTCTATCCCTCTCTCCCTCTTTCTCCTTCCCTTTATATTTCTCTCTCTCCCTCTCTCTCTCTCGCAAGCTTTCTCACCAGCCCTCTCTTTGTCTCTAACTCTCTCTCTCTTCCTAGGTCACTCTCTCTGTCTCTCTCTCTCTTCCTAGGTCGCTCTCTATCACTCTCTCTCTTTCGTTCTCTCTCTCGTAGGCTCTCTCTATGTCTCTCTGTCTCTCGCTAGCGCTCACACTCTCACTCTCACACACATACACACAACTCTCTCTAGCTCTCTCTCTATCTCTCTCTTTCTCTCTCTCACTCTATCTCTCACTCACACTCTCTCTGTCTCTCGGTAGCTTTCACACAACACACATTCTGTATCTCTCTCCCCATCTATCCCTCTCTCCCCCTCTCTCCCCATCTATTCCCCTTTCTCCCCCTCTCTCCCCCTCTCTCCCCTTCCTCTCTCTCTTTCTCTCCCTCTCCCTCTCTCCCTCTCTTTCTTCTCCATCTCTCATTCTTACTCTCTCTCTCACCCGCCTACTCTCTTTCTCTCTTACCATGTNTCTCTCCCTCTCTCTTTGTCTCTCCTACTTCTCTATCTCATCCTCACACTCTCTCTTTATCTCTATCTTTCTCTGTTTCTCTCCAGAGCTCCGTCTCTAGGTCTCTCGCTCTCTCGTTAACTCTCTTTCTCTCTCGCAAGCTCTCGCTCTCTCTCTCTTTCTCACTCTCGCTAGCTCCCATTCTCTCTCTCTCCCTCTCACTCTATCTCACTCGCTCACTCTCTCTTTCTCACTCTCCATCTCTCTCCCTCTCTCAAGCTCTCTCTCTGTCTCTCACTCACTCTCTCACTATCTCTCATGCTCTCTCTCTCGTTCTCTCTCTCTCTCTCACTGTGTCTCTCTCTCTCACTCACTCACTCTCTCTCTTGCTAGCTCACATACACACACTATCTCTATCTCTGTCCCCATCTCTCTCTCTCTCTCTTCCTGTCTCTCTCCCTGTTTCCCTCTCTCACACTTCCTCTCTCTCCCCCTCTGTCTCTTTCTCTCAATCTCTTTCGCTCTCTTTCTCGTAAGCTCTCTCTATCTCTCTCTCTCGCTAGATCTCACTACCTCCCACTCACACACACACACACACACACACACACACACTCTCTCTCTCTCTCTCTCTCGCTAGCTCTATCTATCTATCTATCTCTCACTACCTTACATAAACATATTATCTATCTATCTATCTCTCTCACTAGCTTTCCTTATCTCTCACTCTCTCTTTCTCTCTCTTTCCATGTCATTCTCTCTCTCTAGTTATCCCTCTCTCTCACAGTCTCTTTCACTCACTGACTCACTCACTGTCTCTCTAGTTATCCCTCTCTCCCCCTTTCTCCCCCCCTCTCTCTCTCTCTTCTCTCTCTCTCTCTCTCTCATTCTTACTCTCGCTCTCACCCTTCCACTCTCCTTCTCTCTTACCATGTCTCTCTCTCTCTCTCTCTTTCTCTCTCTCACTTTCTCTCTCTCTTACTAGCTCTCGCACACACACTATCTCTATCATTCTCCCCTTCTCCCTCTCTCTCACTCTTCCTCTCTCTAGTTCTTTCTCTCTCTCCCCCTCTCGCTCTCTATCCCTCTCTCCCTCTTTCTCCCTCCCTTTATATTTCTCTCTCTCCCTCTCCCTCTTTTGCTCTCTCTCTCTCTCTCTCTCTCTCTCGCAAGCTTTCTCACCAGCCCTCTCTTTGTCTCTAACTCTCTCTCTCTCTTCCTAGGTCGCTCTCTCTGTCTCTCTCTCTCTCTTCCTAGGTCGCTCTCTCTATCACTCTCTCTCTTTCGTTCTCTCTCTCGTAGGCTCTCTCTATGTCTCTTTGTCTCTCGCTAACGCTCACACTCTCGCTCTCTCTCACACACACACACACACACTCTTTCTAGATCTCTCTCTATCTCTCTCTTTCTCTCTCTCTCACTCTATCTCTCACTCACTCTCTCTCTGTCTCTCGCTAGCTTTCACACAACAAACATTCTGTATCTCTCTCCCCATCTATCCCTCTCTCCCCCTCTCTCTCCCCATCTATTCCCCTTTCTCCCCCTCTCTCCCCTTCCTCTCTCTCTTTCTCTCCCTCTCCCTCTCTCTATCTCACTCACTCTCTCTCACTCTCTCTCCTTCTCTTTCTTCTCCATCTCTCATTCTTACTCTCTCTCTCACCCGCCTACTCTCTTTCTCTCTTACCATGTCACACACACTCTCTCCCTCACTTACTCTCTCTCTCACTAGCTCTCGCACACACACTTCCTCTCTCTCCCCTATCTCACTCCCCAACTCCCCCTCTCTCTCTCACTCTTCCTCTCTCTCTAATTCTCTCTCTCTCTCCCCCTCTCCCTCTCTCTCTCTCTCTCCCTTTTCTCTCACCCTTTATGTTTCTCTCTCTCTCTCTCATTCTCCCTCGCAAGCTTTCTCACCAGCTCTCTCTTTGTCTCTCTCGCTATCTCTCTCTCTTCCCAAGTCACTCTCTCTCTCTCTCTCTCTCACTGTCTCTCTCTCTCCCTCTCTCACTGACTTTCTCTATCTCTCTCTCTCACTAGCTCTCATACGCACACACTTTCTCTATCTCTCCCCCCATCTCTCTCGCTCTCTTCCTCTCTCTCTCTATGTCTCTCTCTCGCTCTACCCTTGCTTAGTCTCTGTCTCCCTCACTCTCCCTCTATGTCTCTCCCTCTTTCTCTTTTTCTCTCTCTCTCGCCACCTCTCTCTATGTCCCCCTCTCTCGCTAGCTTTCACTCTTTCCCTCTCACACACTCTCTCATTCTCACTCGCTAGCTCTCTCTCTCTCTCTCTCTATGTACCTATCCCTCTCTCTTGCTTTCTCTCTCTCTCTTTCCCTCTATCTCTATCTATCGTTCACTCTCTCTCTCCCCCTCTCGCTCTCCCCCTCTCTTTCACCCTCTCTCCCTTTCTCCCACTCTCTCCCACTCTCTCCCTCTCTCTCCCTCTCTATCTCTCTATCTCACCCTCTCTCCCACTCTCTTCCTCTCTCCCTCTCTCCCTCTCTCTCCCTCTCTCTCTCTCTCCCTTTCTCATTTTCGCTATCTCTGTCTCTGTCCCATTCTCTCTCTCCCCATCTCTCCCCATCTCTGCCTCTTTCTCCCCCTTTCCCCCTCCCTCTCTCTGTCTCTTTGTCCCTCTCTATCTTTGTCTCTCTCTCCCTCTCTCTGTCTCTCTCTCTCAGTCTCTCTCTCTCACACACACACTCACTCTCTCTTTCTTCTCTCTCTCTCGCTAGCTGTCTCTCTCTACCTCTTTCACTTTCTCGTTAGCTCTCTCTCTCTCTATCGCAAGCTCTCGCTCTCTTTCTCACTCTCACTAGCTCCCACTCCCCCTCTCTCTCATTCTCTCTCACTCACTCACCCACTCTTTCTCTCTCTCCCTCTCTCTCTCCCTCTCCCTCTCTCCCCCTTTATCTCCCTCTCCCACTCTCTCTCTATCTCACCTTCTCTCCCTCTCTCTCCCTCTCTCTCACCCTCTCACCCACTCTCTCCCTCTCTCTCACCCTCTCTCTCACTCTCTCCCCCTTTCCCTTTGTCGCTATCTCTCTCTCTCACTCTCACCTTCTCTCCCTCTCTCTCCCTCTCTCTCCCTCTCTCCCCTTTCTCCCCTTGTCTTTCCCTCTTTCCCCCTCTCCCCCTTTCTCCCTCTCCCTGTCTCCCTGTCTCCCTGTCTCTCTGTCTCTCACTCTCGGTATCTCTCACTCTCTCTCCCTCTCTCTTTGTCTCTCCTACTTCTCTATCTCATCCTCACACTCTCTCTTTATCTCTATCTCTCTCTGTCTCTCTCCCGAGCTCCGTCTCTATTTCTCCCGCTCTCTCGTTAACTCTATCTCTCTCTCTCGCAAGCTCTCACTCTCTCTCTCTCTCTTTCTCACTCTCGCTAGCTCCCATTCTCTCTCTCCCTCTCACTCTATCTCACTCGCTCACTCTCTCTTTCTCACTCTCCATCTCTCTCCCTCTCTCAAGCTCTCTCTCTGTCTCTCACACTCTCTCACTATCTCTCATGCTCTCTCTCTCGTTCTCTCTCTCTCTCACTGTGTCTCTCTCTCACTCACTCTCTCTCTCTCTCTTGCTAGTTCACACAAACACACACACACACTATCTCTATCTCTGTCCCCATCTCTCTCTTCCTGTCTCTCTCCCTGTTTCCCTCTCTCACACTCCCTCTCTCTCCCCCTCTATGTCTCTTTCTCTCTCTCTTTCGCTCTCTTTCTCGTAAGCTCTTTCTATCTCTCTCTCGCTAGATCTCACTACCTCCCACTGACACACACACACACACGCTCTCTCTCTCTCTCGCTAGCTCTATCTATCTATCTATCTCTCTCTCACTACCTTACATACACATATTATCTATCTATCTATCTCTCTCACTAGCTTTCCTTATCTCTCACTCTCTCTTTCTCTCTCTTCCCATGTCATTCTCTCTCTAGTTATCCCTCTCTCTCATAGTCTCTTTCACTGACTAACTCACTCACTGTCTCTCTCTCGCTAGCTCACACACACACTTTCTCTATCTCTCTCCCCATCACTCTATCTCTCTTCCTTTCTCTATCTCTTTGTTTCTCTCACTCACTCACTCACTCTCTCTCTCTCTCCCTCTATGTCTCTCTTTCTCTCTTTCTCTCTCTTTCTCGCAAGTGCTCTCTATGTCGCTTTCTCTGGCTAGCTCTCACTGTCTCCCTCACACACACACACACACACACACACAGACACACACACACACACACTCTCTCTCTCTAGCTCTCTATCTCTATCTATTTCTCTCTTTCTCTAGTTGGCTCTCTCTCCCTCTCTCTCTGTCTCACTCACTCTCACTCACTCACTCTCTCTCTCTTTCTCGCATTCTCTCACTAGCTTTCACATACACACACTTACCCTATCTCTCTCCCCGTATCTCTCTCTCTTGCTCTCTCTCTTCCTCTCTCTCTCTCTCTTCCTCTCTCCCTCTCTCTCCCTCTCTCTCCCTCTCAATCACTCTATCTCACCCTTTGTCCCTCTCTCCCCCTCTCTCAGCCTCTCTCCCTCTTTCTCCCTCTTTCCCTTTCTCTCTCTCTCCTTTTCTCTTTGTCTCTCTCTCTCACCCTCTCTCCCATCTTTCCCCCTTTCTCCCCCTTTCTCTCCCTCTCTTCCCCTATCTCCCCATGTCTCCCCCATCTCTCCCTCTCTCTCTCTCACTCTCTCTCTCACTCTCTCTCTCTCGCTTTCTCTCTCTCTCTCATTCTCACACTCTCTGTCTATCTTTATCTCTCTCTCTCTCTCTTAGTCTCTCTCTCATTTTCACACTCTCTGTCTATCTCTATCTCTCTCTCTCTCACTAGCTCTCTCTATCTCTCGCTCTCTCGTATGCTCATTATCTCTCGCTCTCTCTCTCTCTCGCTCTCACTCCCTCTCTCTCTCTCCCTCTCTCTAACTCTCTCATTATTCCTTTCTTTCTCAATATCTCTCTCTCCCTCTCTCCCACCTCTCTCCCTTTCTCTCCCTATCTCTCCCTGTCTCTCCCCCTCTCTCCCCCCTCTCTCCCTTTCTCTTTGTCTCACACTCTCTCTCCCTGTTTCTCTTAGTCGCTATCTCAATTCTCTCTCTCTCCCTCACTCTCTCTCGCTCACTAACACTCTCTCTCTCTCTCACTAGCTTTTACACACACATATGTCTATCTCTCTCCCCATCTCCTTCTCTCTCTCTTTTCATCTCTCTCTCAATTTCTCTCTCTCGCTCTTCCCCTCTTTATCTCTCTGTCTCTTTGTCTCTCTCTCTCTCTCTCCCTTTATGTCTCTCTCCCTCTTTTGCTTTCTCTCGCTAGCTCTATGTCTGTCTCTCACTCTCTGTCGCTATCTTTCACTCTCTCTCTCACACTCCCTCTCTCACTCTCTCTCTCTCGATAGCTCACACACACACACACACACACTTTCTCTACCTCTCTCCCATTCTCTCTCACTCTCTTACTCTCTCTCTCTCTCTGTGTGTGTGTGTTTCTCCCTCTCACGCTCCCTCTCACTCCCTCTCTCCTTCTATGTCTCCCTCTCTCTTTCGCTCTCTTTCTCGCAAGCTCCCTCTATATCTCTCGCCCTCTCGTTAGCTCTCACTATCTCCCTCTCACACACTCTTTCTCTCTCTCTCTCGCTAGCTATCATTATTTCCCTCTCACACACTCTTTCTCTCTCTCTCTCTCTCGCTAGCTCTTTCTCTCTATCTATCTATCTCTCTCTCACTAGCTCTCACCCACACACACTATTTCTATCTCTCTCCCCATCTCCCTCTCTCTCTCTCTTCCTCTCTCTCTGTTTCTCTCTCACTCTCCCCCTCTCACTCTCTCTGTCTCTCTCTCCCTCTCTCCCTTTATGTCTCTCTCTCTTTTTCACTCTTTCTCTGTTGCAAGCTCTCTAACTAGCTCTCTCATTTTCTCACACTCTCTCTTTCTCACTATCTCTCTCACTCTCTTTCTTCCCATGTCGCTCTCTCTCTCTGTCGTTCTCTCACTCACTCACCCACTCTCTCTCTCTCTCGCTAGCTCACACACACACACACACACACACAGAGAGACACACACACACACACACACACACACACACACACACACACTTTCTCTACCTCTCTCCCCATCTCTCTCTCTCTTCCTCTCTCTCACTCTCTCTCTCTTTCTCCCTCTATGTTTCTCTCTCTTCCACTCTCTTTCTTGCAAGCCCTCTCTATGTCTCTCTCTCTCGCTAGCTCTCACTGTCTCCCTATATCACATTTTTTCTCTCTCTCTCTCGGTCTCTCTCTCTTTATCTCTCTCTCTCTCTCACTAGCTCTTACACATACACTATCTCTATCTCTCTCCCCATCTCCCCCTCTCTCTCTTCATCTCTCTCTGTTTTTCTCTCTCCCCCTCTCGCTCTCTCTGCCCCTCTCTTGTTCTCCCCCTCTCTCTCACCCTTTATGTCTACCTCTCTCTTTTGCTCTCTCTCTCGCAAGCTCTCTCGCTAGCTCAATCTCTGTCTCTCACTCTCTCTCTCTCTTCCTTCCCATGTGGCTCTCTCTCTGTCTATCTCGTTCTCACTCTCTCTCACTGTCTCTCTCTCTCACTCACTCACACACTCTCTCTCTCTCGCAAGCTCACACACACACACACACACTTTCTCTATCTCTCCCCCCATCACTCCCTCTCTCTTTATTTTTCTCTCTTACACTCTCCCCCCTCTCTCTCCCTATCTTTGTCCCTCTATGTCTTTCTTTCTCTCTTTTCCTCTATTTCTCGCAAGCTTTTTCTATTTCTCTCTCTCTTGCCAGCTCTCACTGTCTCCCTCTAACACACTCTTTGTTTCGCTCTCTCGCTAGCTCTCTCTCTTTCTCTCTCTATCCATCTCTCTCTCTCTCTCTCACTGTCTCTCTCTCTCTCTCTCTCTCTCTCTTTCTCTCCCTCTCTCACTCTCACTCTCTCTCTTTCTCACTTTCTCTAGCTAGCTTTCACACACACACTTTTTCTATCTCTCTCCCCATCTCTCTCGTTATCTTTATCTATCTTCGTCTCTCTCTCCCTCTGTCTCTCTCTCGCACATTCTCTCTTTCACTCACACTCTGTCTCTCTCCTTCTCTCTCTCACCCTCTTTCCCTCTCTCTCCCTCTTTCCCCCTCTCTCCCTCCCTCACTCTCTCCCTCCATATCTCTCTATCTCACCCTTTGTCCCTCTCTCTCCCCCTATCCCCCTCGCTCCCTCCCTCTCTCTCTTTCTCTCTCTCAGTCCCAAGACCTCACACTCTCTCTCACTAGCTCTCATTCCCCCTCTCTCTTCCTCTCTCTCACTATTTCTCTCTCCCTATCTCCCTCTCCCTCTCCCTCCCTCTATCTCTCTATGTTTCCCTTTGTCACTCTCCCTCCCCCTTTCTCCCCCTCTGTCCACCTCTGTCCCTCTCTCTTTCTCTCTACATCTCTTTCACTCTCACCCACTCTCCCTCTACGTCTCTATTTCTCTCTCTCTCTCTTTCTCCCTCCCCCTTCTAACTCCCTCGCCTTCTCTTTCTATCGCTATCTCTCTCTCTCTCTCTCTCACACACACTCTCTCTCGCTCCCTCTCTTGCTCTCTCTCTCCCCATCTCGTTATCTCACACACTCTCTCTCCCCCTTGCTCTCACTAATCTCTATCTATCTCTCCCTCTCTCCCCCTCTCTCGCTCTCACTCTCTCTCTCCCACTCTCTCTCTCATTCACTCTCTCTCTATATCTCACTCTCTCACACTCCCTCCCTCTCGCTCTCTCTATCTTGCTCTCTATTTTGCTCGCTCTCCCTCTCACTCTCTCTATCCCTTTCTCACTATCTCACTTACTCCCTCTCTCTCTCCATCTCACACACACACACACTCTCTAGCTCTCTCTCTCTCTCAATCTCGCTTTCTCCCCCTCTCTTTCTCGCTATCACAACCACTCTCTCTTTATGACTCTCTCTTTCTCTCTCTTGCTATCTCTCTCTCTCACTCATACACTCTCTCTCTTGTTATCCCCCTCCCTCTCTCTCTATCTCTCTCTCTTTGAATGACTCGCTCTGTCTCTCTACCTCTCTCACTTTCATTCTCTCTCCCTCTCTCCATCTCCCTCCCTCCCTCTCTCTCTTACTCTCTCTAACTCTTTCTCGCTTTATATATATATCATTCTCTCTCATTCTCTCACACTCACGCACACTCTCTCCCTCTTTCCCTCCTTCTCCCCCTCCCGCTCTCCCTCATTCTGTCTCTCACTTTGTCCCTTTCTCTCACTTTCTCTCACTCTCTCTCACCCACTCTCCCTCTCTCTGTCTATGTCCCTCTCTCTCTCTCTCTCTCACACACACACACACACACACTCTCTTCCTCTCTCTATCTCTCTCTCACTTACTATCTCTATCTCTCTCTATATTCCTCTCTATCTCTCTCACTCTCGACGACTCTCTCTTTGTCTCTCCCTCTCTTTAACTGTCCCTCACTCCCTCTCTCCCTCTCTCGTCCTAACACACACACACACACACACACACACACTCTCTCTCTCTCTCCCTCTCTCTCTCGTACTCTCGCTCTCTCCTTTTCTATCTCACACTCTCTCTTTGTCCCCCTCTCTCATTCTCTCCCCCTTTCTCTCACCCAATCTTCTTCTCTCTCCCTCTATATCCCTCTCTCCCCCTCTCACCCACTTCCTCTCTCTCTTCCACTCCCTCTCTCTCTCTCACTCTCTCCCTATCTCTCTCTCTCTCTCGCTTAATGACTCTCTCTTTCTCTCACTCTCACTCTCTCCCTCTCTCTCTCCCACTTTCTAACATACTCCGTCTCTCTCTCTTTCTATCTCTCCCTCTCTCTCACTATCTCTCTCTCACTATCTCTGTCTCCCCATCTCGCTATCTCACACACTGTCCCCCTTCTCTCACTCCTCTCTCTCTATATCTCTCCCTTTCTCTCTCTCTTTATCTTGCTCGCACCCCTCTCACTCTTTCTCTATCACTCTCTATCTCACTTAATCCCTCACTCTCTCTCTCCCTCTCACACATACTCTCTCTCTCGCTAGCTCTCTCTCTCTCTATCTCTCTCTCTCTATCTCTCTTGCTAGATCCCTCTCTCACTCCCTCTCTCTTTCTATTTCTCTTCCGCCCTTGCTCTCTCTCTCGCACACACACACACACTCCCTCTCTTTCTATCTCTCTCCCTGCCTCTATCTCTTTCTCTCTCTCTGCCCATCTCTCTCTCTTTCTCTCTCCTCTCTCTATCTCCCTCTGTCTCCCTCTGTCTCTCTCTCTATTTGTCTCTCTCCCTCTCTCTCTGTCCCACACTCCCTATCTTGCTCGCTCCCCTTCTCTTTCCCTCTCCCTCTCTCTATCTCGCTCCCTCCCTTTCTCTCTCTGTTCCAATCTCTCTGTCGCACTCGCTCCCCCTCTCCCCCTCTCTCTCCCTCTCCCACTCTCTTTATTTTGCTCACTCCCTCTCTCTTTCTCACTCCTCTTGCTATCTCTCTCACACACTCACTCTCTCTCTCAATTCCGGTCGCTCCCTCTCCCTCCCCCTCTCCCCCTATCTGCCTCTCTCTCCCTCTCTCTCCCTCTCCCCCTTCCTCTCTCTCTCCCTATCTCAACTCTATCTCTCTATCTTTCTCCCACTCTCTCTCACTCTCATTCTCTCTCCCTTTCTCCTTCCCACTCTCTGTCTCTCTGACTCTTATTCTCTCTCCTACTCTGTCCCTCTCACTCACTCCCCCTCTCACTCTCTCTCTTTCTCAATCCCTCTCTCCTTATCCCGGTCGCTCCCTCTCCCTTCCTCTCTCCCCCCTTTCTCTCTCTCTCTCCATCTCTCTCCCTCTCCCCCTTCCTCTCTCTCTCTCCCTATCTCAACTCTATTTCTCTATCTTTCTCCCCCTCTCTCTCCCTATCTCTCTCTCACTCTCTCCTACTCTCTCACTCTCATTCTCTCTCTCTTTCTCTCTCACCCTCTCTCCCTCCCACTCTCTGACTCTTATTCTCTCTCCTGCTCTCTCCCCCTCACTCCCTCCATCTCTCTCTCTATCTCCTGCTCCCTCCCTCTATATCTCTCTCTACGTCTGTCTCCCTCACTCTCCTTCACTAGCTCTCTCTGTCTCTCTCTCTCTCTCACTATCGCCATCTCTCTCTATCTCTCCATGCCTCTCTCTATCTGTCTCTCTCTCTCTCCCTCTCTCACTTTCCCTCTCTCCCCCTTTCTAACTCCCTTCCTCTCTCTCTCTTGCTATCTCCCCCTGTCTCTCGCAATCTCTCTCTCCTTCTCTCTCTCTTCCAACTCGCTATCTCACTCTCACTCTCCCCTAGCTCTCACTCCTCTCTCTCTCTCTCCTACCCTCTCTCTCCCACTGTTCTTCTCACTCTCTCCCTCCCTCGCTCTCTCTCCCTCTCTCTTTCTGTCTGTCTCTCTCGCTCTCCTTCACTTGCTTTCTCTCTCTCTCTTTCTCTCTCTCTCTCTCTCACACTGTCTCGTTATCTCTCTCTCTCTCCCTCCCTCCCTCTCGTTCTATCTCGCTCTCTATCTTGTTCGCTCCCCTCTCACTATCTCTCTCTATCCCTCTATTTCTAACTCACCCGCTCCCCCTCTCTCCCCCCTCTCTCCCAAACACACACACACTATCTCTCTCTCGCTAGCTCTCTCTCACTATTTATCTCTTTCTCTTGATAGCTCTCTCTCTCTCTCCTTCTCTCTCTCACCTTTTCTCTCGCCCTCACTCTCTCTCTCTTTCTCTCTCGCTAGCTCTGTCTCTGTCTCTCATGCTAGCTCTCTTTCTCTCTCTCTCTCTCACTCCCTCACACACACACACACACACACACACACACACACACACACACACACACACACACACACACACACACACACACACACACACACACACACACACACACACACACACACACACACACACACACACACACACACACACACACACACACACACACACACACACACACACACACACACACACACACACACACACACACACACACACACACACACACACACACACACACACACACACACACACACACACACACACACACACACACACACACACACACACACACACACACACACACACACACACACACACACACACACACACACACACACACACACACACACACACACACACACACACACACACACACACACACACACACACACACACACACACACACACACACACACACACACACACACACACACACACACACACACACACACACACACACACACACACACACACACACACACACACACACACACACACACACTCTCTCTCTCTCTCTCTCTCTCTCTCTCTCTCCCTCTCTATCTCTCTCTCTCTCTCTCTCTCTTTCTCTCTCTCTCTTTCTCTCCCCCTCTCCCGCCGACTCTCTCTTTCTCACTCGCACCCCCTCTCACTTTCTCTCTCTCTCAATCTCTATATCCCTCTCTCTATCTCACTCGCTCCCCCTCTCTCTTCCTCTCACTTTCTCTCTCTCTCTTTCTCGTCTCTTTATCTCTCTCTCTTTCTCCTTGCTATCTCTCTCCTCTTCCCACTCTCTCTATCTCGCTCGCCACCCCTCTCACTCTCTATTTCCCCCTCTCTCCCCCTTCTCTCTCTCCCCTTCTCTCTCTCTCTATCCCCCTCTATCACACTCTCTCCCTCTCTCTCTTTCTCCCCCTCTTTCCATCCCTTCCTCTCTCTCTCTCCCACTCTCTCTCCCCCTTGATTTCTCTCCCCTCTCACTCTCAAACCCTCTCTCTCCCTCTTTCTCTCTGTCTCTCTCTGTCTTTCTCTGTTTCTCTCTCTGTCTGTCTCTCTCTCTATCTCGCTCGCACCCCTTCTCACACTCTCTCTTTCAATCTCTCTCCCCGTCTCTCTTTCTCTCTCGCTCCCCATCTCTCTCTCCCTCTCACTTTCTCTCTCACTCACTTTCTCGCTCTCTCTCCCTTCTCTCTCTCTCCCCCGCTATCACTCTCTCTCCCTCTCTCCCCTTCTCTCCCTCCCTCCCCTCCCTCCCTCACTCTCCCACTCTCCCTCTCTCTCTCTCTCCGTTGATCTCTCTCCCCTCACTCCCTCTCCCTCTCTCCCCCCACTCACACTCTCTCTCCCTCTCTCTCTCACTCTGTCCCTCTCTCTCTTTCTTTCTCTATGTCCCTCTCTCTTGCTATCTCTCTTTATCTCTCTCTGTCTATCTCTCTCTTCCCCTCTCTCTCTTTCCCTCTCTCCCACTTTCTAACTCCTTTTTACTCTATCTCTTGCTATCTCTCTATCTTTCACAATCTCTCTCTCCCACTCTCTCCCTCTCACGCACACACCATCTCTCTCTGGCTAGCTATCTCTCTCTCTATCTCTCTCTAGCTAGCTCTCTCTCTCTCTCGCTAGCTCTCTTTCCCCCTCCCACTCTCTCAATCTTGATCACTCGCCCTCTCACTCACTCCCCCTCTCACTCACTCTCTCTCTCAATCCCGGTTGCTCCCTCTACCCCCTCTTTCCCTCTCTCTTTCTCTCTCCAACTCTCTCCCTCTCCCCCTTCCTCTCTCTCTTTCCCTATCTAAACTCTATCTCTCTATCTTTCTCCCTCTATCTCACTCTCTCCTACTCTCTCACTCTCATTATCTGTCCTTTTCTCTCTCCTTCTCTCCTTCCCACTCTCTGTCTCACTGACTCTTATTCTCTCTCCTCCTCTCCCCCTCCCCCTCTCTCTCTGTCTCCCTCTCCCTCCCTGTCTATATCTCTCTCTCTATATCTGTCTCCCTCACTCTCCTTCACTTGATCTCTCTCTCTCTCCCTCTCACTATCTCTCTCTATCTCTCCATGCCCTTCTCTCTATCTGTCTCTCCCTTTCCCTCTCCCCCTTTCTAACTCCGTTCCTCTCTATCTTGCTATCTCTCCCTCTCTCTCTCCCAACTCGCTTTCTCACACTCACTCTCCCCTCGCTCTCACTCATCTCTCTCTCTGCCACCCTCTCTCTCCCACACTCGCTCTCGCTCTCTCCCCCTCTCTCCCCCTCTCTCTGTCTGTCTCTCTCGCTCTCCTTCACTTACTTTCTCTCTCTCTCGCCTATCTCTCTCTCTCTTTCTCTCTGTCTCTCCCTCCCTCTCTTTCTATCTCTCTCTTTCTCTCTCGCTAGCTCTATCTCTGTCTCTCATGCTAGCTCTCTCTCTCTCTCTCACTCCCTCTATCACACACACACACACACTCTCTCTCTTTCTCTCCCCCTCTCCTTCCCACTCTCTCTTTCTCACTCGCACCCCCTCTCACTCCCTCTCTCTATCCCTCTCACTCCCTCTCTCTATCCCTCTCACTCCCCCTCTCTCTCCCTCTCACTTTCTCTCTCTCTTTCCATCTGGCTCTCTCTCTTTCTCATCTCTCTCTCTCCTCTTCCCACTCTCTCTCTCGCTCACCACCCCTCTCACTCTCTATTCCCCCTCTATCCCCCTTCTCTCTCCCTCTCTCCCCCTCTATCACTCTCTCTCTCTCCCTCTCTCTCTTTCTCCCCTTCTTTCCATCCCTTCCTCTCTCTCTCTCCCACTCTCTCCCCCTTGATTTCTCTCCCTTCTCACTCTCTCACCCTCTCTCTCCCTCTCTCTCCCTCTCTCTCTGTCTTTCTCTCTGTCTCTCTGTCTATCTCGCTCGCACCCCCTCTCACACTCTCTCTTTCAATCTCTCTCTCCCTGTCTCTCTATCACTCTCTCTCCCCATCTCTCTCTCGCTCTCACTCTCTCTCTCACTCACTTTCTCGCTCTCACTCACTTTCTCGCTCTCTCTCCCTTCTCTCTCTCCCCTGCTATCACTCTCTCTCCCTCTCTCCCCTTCTCTCCCTCTTTCTCCCTCTCCCCTCCCTCCCTCACTCTCCTGTTCTCCCTCTCTCTCCCCCTTGATCTCTCTCCCCTCTCACTCCCTCTCCCTCTCTCGCCCCTCTCACACTCTCTCACTCTCTCTCTAACTCTGTCCCTCTCTTTCTTATTTTCTCTCTGTCCTTCTCTCTCTCTCTCGCTATCTCGCTCTGCCTATCTCTCTCCCCCTCTCTCTTTCCCTCCCTTTCTAACTCGTTTCTACTCTATCTATTGCTATCTCTCTATCTTTCACAATCTCTCTCTCTTTCTCTCCCTCCCTCTCACGCACACACTATCTCTCTCTGGCTAGCTATCTCTCTCTCTATCTCTCTCTAGCTAGCTCTCTCTCTATCTCTATATCTCTCTCGCTAGCTCTCTCTCTCTCTCCCTCTCTATCTCAATTCTCTCTCGGCCTCACTCTCTCTCTCTTTCTCACACTAGCTCTCTCTCACTCACTCCCTCACACACACATACTCTCTCTCCTCTTTCTATCTTTCTCACTCTCTCTCTCACCCTCTCCCACCCACTCTCTCTATCTCGCTCGCACCCCTTCTCACTCTCTTTAATTCTCAATCTCACTATCCTTGTCTCTCTATCTCTCTCGCTCCCCCACTCTCTCTCCCTCTCACTCTCTCTCACTCTCTTTCTCACTCTCTCTCTCCTTTTACTCTCTCCTTCCCACTCTTTAACCCTCTCACTCTCGATACCCTTCTCACTCTTTCTCTGTCTAACCCCCCTTCTCTCTCACCCCTCTCTCTCCCCCTCTCTCCCTCTTTCTCCCTCACTCCCCTCCCTCCCTCTCTCCCCCTCTCTCCCTTGATCTCTCTCACCTCTCACTCTCTCTCCCTCTCTCTCCCTCTCTCTCCCCCTCTCACTCTCTCTCTCCCCCTTTCTAACTCCCTCCCCCCTCTCTATTTCTATCTCTCTCTGTCTCTCACAATTACTCTCTCGCTCTCTCTCTCCCCATCTCGCTATCTCACTCTCACTCTCCCCTCGCTCTCATTCCTCTGTCTCTCTCTCCCTCTCTCTATGTCTGTCTCTCTCACTCTTCTTTACTTGCTTTCTCTCTCTCTATCTATCTCTCTCTATCTCTCTCTCTCTCTCTATCTCGGTCTCTATCTTGCTCGCTCCCTTATCAGTCTCTCTCTCTATCCCTATCTTTTAACTCACCTGCTCCTCTCTTTCTCTCTCCCTCTCACACACAAAATATATCTCTCTTAGTAGCCGTCTCTCTCTCGCTAGCTCTCTCTCTATTTCTTACTCTCACTAGCTCCCTCAATCTCTTACTCTCGCTAGCTCTCTCTATCTCTCTCTACTTCTCTCTCACCTTCTCTCTCACCCTCACTCTCTCTATCTCTCTATCTCTCTTTCTATCTCTCTATCTCTCTCTCTATCTCTCTCCCTCTCACTTTCTCTCTCTCTTTCCATCTCACTCTCTCTCTATCCCTCTCTCTCACTTTCTCTCTCTCTTTCCATTTCGCTCTCTCTCTCTTTCTCTTTCTCACACACACACTCTCTCTCTTTCTCTCCCTTCCTCTCTTTCTATCTCTCCTTCTATCTTGCTCGCTGCCTTCTCTCTCTTTTGGGAGAGAGAAAGAGCAAGATAGAGAGGGATAGAGAAAATGAGAGGGAGGGAAGAGAGAGCAAGATGGAGGGAGGGAGAGGAGAGATTTAGGGTAAGAGAGAAGAGAGGAAGAGAGAGAGAGAAAGGAAGGGAGGGAGGGAGGGAGAGGGAGTGAAAGGGAAAGAGGGGGACAGAGAGATGGAGAGAGTGTGAGAGAGAGTGAGAGACAGGGAGAAAGAGAGAGTGAGGGGGTGAGAGAGCAAGGAGGAGTGAGAGTGAGCAAGATGGTGAGATGGGGGAGAGAGGGAGAGGGAGAGATAGATAGATAGTGAGAGAGAGATATCGAGATAGAAACAGAAGGAGTGCGAGAGGGGGAGTGCAAGAAAGATAGATAAAAAGACAGATAGGGAGACTGAGAGGGAGAGAGCTAGAGAGAGAAAGAGAGAGAGACATAGAGAGGTAGAAAGAGGTAGAGAGAGATGGTGAGAGAGAGTGAGAATGAGAGATAAAGAGAGAGAAAGAGAGAGAAAGAGAAAGGGAGAGAGTGGGAGAGGGAGAGAGAGAGATAGCGAGAGAGGGAGGGAGAGAGAGAGAGCTAGCAAGAGAAAGAGAGAGAGAGGGAGAAATAGTGAGAGAGAGAGGTAGATAGAGAGAGCTAGCGAGAGAGAGGGAGATAGAGAGAGAGTGTGTGTGTATGTGAGAAGGGAAGAGAGAGTGGGAGTGAGCGAGATAGAAAGAGGGATAGAGAGAGGGAGAGTGAGAGAAAGATAGTGAGGGGGAGCGAGCGAGATAGAGAGAGGGAGAGAGAGAGAGAGATAGTGAGATGTATAACGAGACAGATAGCAAGAGGAGAAAGAAAGAGAGGGAGCTTGCGAGAGAGAAAGAGAGTGAGAGAGAGAGCTAGCGAGAGGGAGAGAGAGGTAGAAAGAGAGAGAGAGAGAAAGAGACGGAGTGTGTGAGAGGGGGAGAGCTAGAAAGACAGATAGAGAGAGAGAAAGAGGGAAAGAGAAGGTGGGGGTGGAGAGAGAGGAAGAGACATAATGATAGATAGCGAGAGAGGGAGTGAGAGGGGAAGAGAGAAAGACAGAGAGAGAGAGAGAGATAGAGAGAGAGAGTGGGGGTAGAGAGGGAGAGAGTGAGAGTGAGAGAGAGGGGGAGAGAGAGAGGGGAATGAGCGAGAGAGAGGGAGAGAGTGAGAGTGAAATACGAGATGGGGAGAGGAGAGAGAGATAGTGAGAGAGAGAGAGAGAGAGCTAGCGAGAGAGTGAGAGAGATAGTCATTGAGAGAGAGAGATAGATAGTGAGTGAGTGAGAGAGCGAGAGATAGAGACATGGTGAGAGATATTGAGAGAGAGAGAAGGGGAGAGGGAGATAGAGAGAGAGAGTGGGTGATAGAGAGGGAGAGTGAGTGAGAGAGTGGGACAAAGAGAGCGAGAAAGGAAGCGAGACAGCGAGAGATGGAGAGAACGAGAGTGAGAGAGCGAGCGAGAGAGATGGAAAGGGAGAGAGAGGGAGAGAGCGAAAGAGAGGGAGGGAGAGAGGGAGAGAAGGAGAGAAGGAGAGAGAGAGAGGGAGAGAAGGAGAGAGAGGGGGAGGGTGGGAGAGGGAGAGAGGGAGAGTGGGGGAGGGAGGGGATAGAGAGGGAGAAGGGGAGAGAGACGTAGTGAGGGAGGGGGACAAGGAGAGAGAGAGCGGGGGAGAACGAGAGTGAGAGAGTGAGAGCGAGAGAGAAAGAGGGTGAGAGAGGGAGAGAGTGAGGGAGATAGCATGATGGGGAGAGAGGGCGAGAAAGAGTTAGCGAGATAGCATGATGGGGAGAGAGGGCGAGGGCGAGAGAGAGTTAGCGAGATAGCATGATGGGGAGAGAGGGCGAGGGCGAGAGAGAGTTAGAGAGATAGTATGATGGGGAGAGAGAGAGAGGGAGAGAGAGTGAGACAATGGGAGAGGGATAGTCGAGAGAGAGAGAAGGGGAGAGAGAGAGAGATAGAGAGAGGTAGTGAGAGAGAGAGAGATAGATTCCTCTCTTTCTCTCTCTCTCCCCCTCTCTCTATTCCTCTCACTCACTCTCTCTCTCTCTCTCTCTTGTTTATTCACCGTTTGTGGATCGCTCGTATAAATCCCTAGTTTGAGACAATAAGGTATATTACTGTTATAATACAAAAGAAATTCTTTCAACAAATATGCGAATTAGGAAGGATTGGTTCTCGCTCTCTGACCCCTCTCTCTCTTTCTATCTCTCTCATCCACTGACCCTCTCTCTCAATCTCTTTCTCTCTCTCTCTCTCCTTCCCACTCTTTCTCTCACTCAATTTCTCCCTCTCTAACACTCTCTATTTATCTATTTATCTCTCTCTCTCTTAGCCTCTATCTCCCGCTCTCTACCTCTCCCTCTCTCTCCATATCTCTCTCCCTCTCTCTTACTCTCTTACTCTCTCACTCTCTCCCTCTCTTTTTTCTCCCTCTCTCTCTCTCTCCATTTCTCTCTCACTCTCTTCCTCCATCTCTTTCTTTCTCGCTCCCTCTCACTCTCTCTTCCACTTTGGCTCTCTCTCCCTCTCTCTCTTTCTCTCTCTTTTTCTCCCCTTCTCTCTATCTCTCCCTCTCTCTCCCAACCTCTCTCTCTTTCTCTCTCGCTCTCCCTCATTCTCTCACTCCCTCTCTTTCTCTCTCCCCCCTCCCCCTCCCTCCCTCTCTCTCGCTATCTCCCTCTTGCTCCCCCTCGCTCTTTGTCACACACACTCTCTCTCTTTCTCCCTCTCTCACACACTCTCTATCTATCTATTTATCTCTCTCACACACTCTCTCTCTCTTTCCCTCTCTCTCCGTCTCTCTCTCTCACTCCCTATCTCTCTCCCTCACTCTCTCACTCTCTCCCTCTCTCTTTATCTCTATCTATCTCTCTCTCCTTCTATGTCCTTCTCTCTCTCTCTTTATCTCTATTTGTATCTCTATCTCTCTCTCCCTCACTCCATCACTCTCTCTCTTGATCTCATCTCTCTCTGCCTCTCTCTCTCTATCATACACACACATACATTCTCTATCTCTCTATCTCACTCTCTCTTGCACTACGTCTCTCTCTCTTTTCCTATCTCTCTCTCCCAGTCTCTCCCTCTCTCCCTATCTCTCTCCCCTATCTCCCTCTTCCTCTCAATCCCTCTCCCCCCTCTCTCACTCTCTTCCTCCCACTCACTCTCTCTCGCTCTCTCTCTCCCTTTCTCTTCCTTTCTCTCTCCCGCTCTTTCTCTCAATCTCTCACTCTCACTCTGTCTCTCTCGCTCTCTCACCCTCTCTCTCCATCCCCCTCACACACTCTTTATCAATCTATCTATCTATCTAGATCTCCCTTTATCTCTCTCCCTCGCTCTATCTCTCTTTCTCTGTCTCTCTGTCTTTCTATCTATCTATCTCTCTCTCTTTCTCTCTCTCCCTCGCTCTGTCTCTCACTCTCTCCCTCTCCCTTTCTCTTTCTCCCTCGCTCTCTCTATCCCTTGCTCTCTGTCTCCCTCGCTCTCTCTCTCCCCCTCCCTCTCTCACTGTCTCCCTCCCTATCTCACTCTCTATCAATCTATTTATCTATCTATCTTCTTTTCTCTGTCTCTCTCTCTCTCCCACTTTTTCTCTATTTATCTCTACCCAAATAGGTCTCTCTCTCTCTCTCTCCCTCTCTTTCCCTCTCTCTCTTTCCTTCTCTCTCTCTCTCTCTCCTCTCTCTTGCTCTCCTCTCTCTTGCTCTCCTCTCTCGCATTCTTTCGATCTCTCTATCACACACACTCTATCTCTCTCTCATCTATCTCTCTCTTTCTCTGTCTCTCGTTATCTCTCTCTCTCTCACTCACTCCATCACTCTCTCCCTCCCTATCTCACTCTCTCTCGCTATCTCGCTATCTCTCTCTCTCCCTCTCGCCTCCACAGTCTCTTTCTATTTCTCTTTGTCTCACTCTCCCTCTCTCTTTCTCTTATTCTCACTTTCTCTTTCTATCTCTCACTTTCTCACCCTCATTCTCTCTTTAGCTCTCCTATCACTTTCTCCTTTTCTCTCTTTTAATCTATCTATCTTTCTATCTCTCTATTTCTCTCTCACCCTCACCTCGTCTCTCTTTGTCTCTCTCTCTCACTATCTAGCTCTATCTCGCTATCTGGCTCTCTCTTTCCCTATCGCTTTCTCTCACTCTCTCTTTCTCTCTCTCACCTTCTCTCACACTCTCACTCTCTATCTATCAATCTATTTATCTATCTATCTTCTTTTCTCTATCACTCTCTCTCTCCCTCTTTCTCTCTATTTATCTCTACCCAAATAAGTCTCTCTTTCTCCCTCTCTCTCTCTCCCGCTCTCTTCCTCTCTCTCTCTCTCCTCTATCTCTTGCTCTCCTCTCTCACATTCTTTCTGTCTCTCTATCACACACACACACACACTCTCTCCATCTCTCTCTCTCTTTCTCTGTCTCTCGTTATCTCTCTCTCTCTCTCACTCTCTCATTCTCTCCCTCCCTATCTCACTCTTTCCCTCCCTATCTCACACTCTCTCCCTCTCGCCTCCACAGTCTCTTTCTATTCTTCTTTGGCTCACTCTCCCTCTCTCATTCTCTTATTCTCACTTTCTCTTTCTATCTCTCACTTTCTCACCCTCTTTCTCTCTAGCTCTCCTATCACTCTCTCCTTTTCTCTCTCTCTATCTATCTTTGTATCTCTCTATTTCTCTCTCACCCTCACTTCGTCTCTCTTTTTCTCTCTCCCGTCGCTTTCTCTCACTCTCTATCTCTTTCTCTCTCTCTCCTTCTGTCACTCTCTCACTCTCTATCTACCAATCTATTTATCTATTATCTATCTATCTCTTTCACTCTCCCTCTCTATCCCTCTCTCTCTCCCTCTCTATCCCTCTCTCTCTTCCTCTTTCTCTCTATTTATCTCTACCCAAATAGCTCTCTCTTTCTCTTACTCCCTCTCCTTGTCTCTCCCTCTCTCTCCTCTCTATCTTGCACTTCTCTCTCGCATTCTTTCGATCTCTCTATCACTCACTCTCTCTCTCTCTCTCTTTCTCCCTCTATCTCTCACTCTCTCCTTGTCTCTCCTCTATCTCTCGCTCTCTCTCCCTCTCTCTCGCTCTCTCTCCCTCTCTCTCGCTCTCTCTCCCTCTCTCTCCCTTTTTGTCCCTTTCTCTCTCTCTCTCTCTCTCTCCTGCTCTTTCTCTCAATCTGTCACTCTCACTCTGTCTCTTGATCTCTTTCTCTCGCTCTCTCACCCTCTCTCTCTCCCTCCCCCTCACACACTCTCTATCTATCTATCTATCTATATATCTATCTCTCCCTTTATCTCTCTCCCTCACTCTATCTCTCTCTCTTTCTCTCTATCCCTAGCTCTATCTCTCACTCTCTCCCTCTCTCTTTCTCTTTCTCCCTCGCTCTCTCTCCCTTGCTCTATGTCTCCCTCACTCTCTCTCTCGCTCTCTCTCTCTCTCTCTCTCTCTCTCCCTCTGCCTCTCCCTCCCTATCTCACTCTCTCTCGCTATCTCTCTCTCCCTCTCGCTTCCACAATCTCTTTCTATTCCTCTTTGGCTCACTCTCCCTCTCTCTTTCTCTTATTCTAACTTTCTCTCTCTATCTCTCGCTTTCTCACCCTCTCTCTCTAGCTATCCTATCTCTCTCTCATTTTCTCACTATCTATCTATCTTTCTATCTCTATATTTCTCTCTTATCCTCATTCCGTCTCTCTTTTTCTTTCTCTTTGTCTCTCTCTCGCTATCTAGCTCTCTCTCTCCCCCTCGCTTTCTCTCACACACTCTCTCTCCTTCTCTCACTCTCTCACTCTTTATCTATCAATCTATTTATCTATTTATCAATATGTCTCTCTCTCCCCCTCTCTATCCCCCCTCTCTCTCCCTCTTTCTCTCTATTTATCTCCACGCAAATAGCTCTCTTTTTCTCTTACTCCCTCTCCTTGTCTCTCCCACTCTCTCTCCCTCTCTCCCTCTCTCTCTCTCTTTCTCTCTCTCATTATCTTTCTCTCTCACTCACTCTCTCACTCTCTCTCTCTTACACTCTCTCTCTGACTCTCTCTCACTCTCTCTATCTATCTATTTATCTATGTCTCTCTCAGTCTCTATCTCCCTCTCTCTCACTCCCGCTCTCTCCCCCCTCTCACTCTCTACCCCTCTTTCTCTTTTTATCTCTTTCTCTCTCTTCCTCTCCCTCTATGTCCCCCTCTCTTTCTCTCTCGCTCACTCTCTTTCTCTCACCCTTTATCTCTCTCTCTCTCTCCTTCTCTCTCTATCTATCTTTCAATCTATCTCTCTTATTCTCTCCCTCTCTCTCTCAATCTGTCCCTCTCTCTCTCTTTATTGCTATCTCTCGCTCTCTCTCTCTCTCACACACACACACACTCCCACTCTTTCCCTCTCTTTCTCTCCCTCTTTCTCTCACTCTCTTCCTCCCTCTCTCTCGCTCTCTCTCACACTCTCTCTATCTCTTTTCCTTTCTCTCTCTATCCCCCTCTCTCTGTCTTTGTCTCTGACTCTCACACTCTCTCTCTCTCTCGCTCTCTCACCCCAAAATTTTCTCCCTCACACTCTCTACATATCTATCTCTTTTTCTCTTTCTCTCTCCCTCTCTCTATCACTCTCTCCCTCTCTTTCTGGCTCACTATCGCTCTATGTCTCTCTCTCTCTCTCTGTCTGTCTCTCCCTCTCTCACCCATTCTCCCTCTCTCCCTCTCTATCTCTTCCTCTCTCTCTCTCATTCACTATCCGTCTCTTTCTCGCTCTGTCACTTTGTTTCACTTTCTCTGTCTTTCTCTTTCTCGCTATCTCTCTTTGTCTCTCTGTCTCTCTCTTTCTCTCCCGCTCTTTCTCTCCCTCCCTCTCTCTCCCTCTCTCTTTCTATCTCGCTCGCTCCCCCTCTCTCTTACTCTCTCACACACTCTCTCTCTCCCGCTCTTTCGTGCTCTTTCTCGCTCTAGCACTCCTCTCCCTCCCCATCTCACTATCACGCTCTCTCTCAGTCTATCTCTTTATTTCTCTATCTCCCTCGCTCCGTCTCTCTCTCACACTCTCTCTTTCTCACTCTCTCTCTCTCCCTCCCCTTCTCTATCACTTTCTCTCTCCCTCTCTCTCTCCCTCTCCCTCTACCTCGCTCTCCCTCTCACTCTGTCTCCGTCTCTTTGTCTCTAGTTCTCTGTTTTCTCTTTTTCCCTCTCCCTCTCTCTTGTTCTCCCTCTCTCGCTCTCCTTTCTCTTCCTCTCTTCCTCTCTCTCCCACTCTCTTCCTTTCTCTCCCCCTCTCTCTCTCACTCTCTTCCTCTCTCTCTCGCTCTCTCTCAAACTCTCTATGTCTCTCTCCCTTTCTATCGCTTTCCATCTCTCTCTCTCTCTCTTTCTCTCACTCTCACCCTCTCTCTCTCTCTCTCGCTCTCTCACCCCAAAATTTTCTCCCTCACACTCTCTACATATCTATCTCTCTTTCTCTTTTTCTCTCTCTTCCTCTCTCTATCACTCTCTCCATCTCTCTCCCTCTCTCTCTCGCTCTCTCTCGCTCTATATCTCTCTCTCTCTCTGTCTCTCCCTCTCTCTCTGCCTCTCTCTCCCATTATCCCTCTCTCCCTCTCTATCTCTTCCACTCTCTCTGCTTCTTTATCCATATCTTTCTCGCTCTGTCGCTTTGTTTCTCTTTCTCAATCTCTTTCTCACTGTCTCTCTGTCTCTCTCTTTCTCTCTTGCTCTTTCTCTCCCTCCCTCTTGCTCGCTCCCACTATCTCTCCTACTATCTCTCCTTCTCTCTCTCTTTCTATCTCGCTCGCTCCCACTCTCTCTTTATCTCTCTCTCATTCTTTCATGCTCTTTCTCTCTAGCTCTCCTCTCTCTCTCCCCATCTCACTATCACACTCTCTCTCTAGCTATCTCTTTGATTCTCTATCTCCCTCACTCTGTCTCCTTCTCAGTCTCACTCTTTCTCACACTCTCTCTCACTCTCTATGTCCCTCCCCCTCTCTCTCTTTCTCACACTCTCTCTCCCTTGCTATCTCTCTCACTCTCCCCCTCTCCCTCTAACTCACTCTCCCTTTCACTCTGTCTCTTGTTCTCTACTTTCTATTTTTCCTACTCCCTCTCTGTCTCTCTCACTCACTCTCCTCTCTCTCGCTCTATTCTCTCTCTCTCACTCCCTCGCTTTATCTCTCTCTCAATATCCCTCTCCCTTTCCATCCCTCTCTCTCTTCCTCTCTCTATCTCCCTCTCACTCTCACTCTTAATCCATCTCTTTGTCTCTTGCTTTCCCACCTCTCTCTCTTCTCTCTCTCATGTGCTCTCCTCTCTCTCTCTCTCCATCTATCCATCTTTCTATCTCTCTCACACACTCTTTCTCTCTCCCTCACTCTCTCACTCTCTCCCTCTCTCTCTTTATGTCTATCTATCTCTCTCTCTCCCCCTCTCTGTGCCTCTCTCTCTCTTTCTCTATATATCTGTCTCTCTATCTATCTATCTCTCTCTCCCCCTCGCTCCATCTCTCTCTCTTAATCTCCCCTCTCTCTCTCTCTCACACACACACACACACATTCTCTCTCTCTCATTCTCTCTCGCACTACGTCTCTATCTCTTTTCCTACCTCTCTCTCCCTGTCTCTCCCTCTCTCCCTATCTCTCTCCCTTTCTCTCTCTCTCCCCTATCTCCCCCTTTCTCTCACTCTCTCCTCTCTCTCACTCTCTGACCTCTCGCGTTCTCTCCCTCACACTCACCATCTATCTATCCATCTATTTATCTATGTCTCTCTCAGTCTCTATCTCCCTCTCTCTCCCTCTCACTCCCTCTCCCTCCCCCTCTCTCACTCTCTACCCATCTTTCTCTTTTTATCTCTTTCTCTCTCTCCCTCTCCCTCTATGTCCCCCTTTCTTTCTCTCTCGCTCACTCTCTTTCTCTTACTCTCTATCTTTCTCTCTCTCTCTCTCCTTCTCTCTCTATCTATCTTTCTATCTATCTCTCTTATTCTCTCTCTCTCTCACTCTATCCCTCTCTCTCTATTTCTATCTCTCGCTCTCTCTCTCTCTCTCTCACACACATACACACACACACTCCCACTCTTTCTCTCTCTCTTTCTCTCCCTCTTTCTCTCACTTTCTTCCTCCCTCTCTCTCTTGCTCTCTCTCACACTCTCTCTGTCTCTTTCCATTTCTGTCTCTTTCCCCCTCTCTCTCTTTGTCTATCACTCTCTTTTACTGTCTCTCCCTCTCTCGCTCTCTCACCCCAAAATTTTCTCCCTCACACTCTCTACATATCTATCTCTCTTTCTATTTCTTTCTCTCCCTCTCTCTATCACTCTCTCCCTCTCTCTCTCGCTCACTCTCGCTTTGTCTCTCTCTCTCTCTCTGTCTGTCTCTCCCTCTCTCAACCATTCTCCCTCTCTCCCTCTCTATCTCTTCCTCTCTCTCTCTTTCTCACTCTGTCGCTTTGTTTCACTTTCTCTATGTCTTTCTCTTTCTCGCTATCTCTCTTTGTCTCTCTGTCTCTCTCTTTCTCTCCCGCTCTTTCTCTCCCTCCCTCTCTCTCCCTCTCTCTTTCTATCTCCCTCGCTCCCCATCTCTCTTACTCTCTCACTCTCTCTCTCCCGCTCTTTCATGTCCATCCCTCTCTCTTCCTCTCTCTATCTCGCTCTCACTCTCACTCTTTCTCCTTCTCGTTGTCTCTAGCTCTTCCACCTCTCTCTCTCTCTCCGCCTCGCTATCTCGCACACACTCTCTCTTCCCCCTCTCTCTATCTTTCTCTTTCTCTCTTTCCCTCTCTCTCGCTCTCTCTCCTTTCTCTCTTTCTCCCTCTCTCCCTTCATCTCCCTCTCCCTCCTCTCTTCCTCTCTCTTCCACTCTTCCTCTCTCTCTCCCACTCTCTTCCTTTCTCTCCACCTTCGCTCTCTCACTCTCTTCCTCTCTCTCTCTCTCGCTCTCTCTCACACTCTCAATGTCTCTCTCCCTTTCTATCACTTTTCATCTCTCTCTCTCTTTCTCTCTCTCACCCTCTCTCTCTCTCACTGTCTCACTGTCTCACTGTCTCTCTGTCTCTCTCTTTCTCTCTCACTCTTTCTCTCCCTCCCTCTCTCTCACCCACTATCTCTCTCCCTCTCTCTTTTTCTATCTCGCTCGCTCCCACTCTCTCTTTCTCTTTCTCTCTCTCACTCTTTCATGCTCTTTCTCTCTCTAGCTCTCCTCTCTCTCTCCCCATCTCACTATCACACACTCTCTCTATCTATCTCTTTAATTCTCTATCTCCCTCACTCTGTCTCCTTCTCACTCTCTCTCTTTCTCACACACTCTCTCTCTCCCTCCCTCTCTCTCACTCTCTATGTCCCTCCCCCTCTCTCTTTCTCACACTCTCTCTCCCTTGCTATCTCTCTCACTCTCCCCTCTCCCTCTAACTCACTCTCCCTTTCACTATGTCTCTTGTTCTCCGCTTTCTATTTTTCCCTCTCCCTCTCTCTCTCTCGCTCACTCTCCTATCTCTCTCTCGCTCACTCTCCTCTCTCTCTCACTCACTCTCTTCTCTCTCTCTCACTCCCTCGCTTTATCTCTCTCTCAATCTCCCTCTCCCTTTCCATCCCTCTCTCTTCCTCTCTCTATCTCCCTCTCACTCTCACTCTTAATCCATCTCTTTGTCTCTCACTTTCCCACCTCTCTCTCTCCACCTCGCTATCACGCACTCTCTCTCTCCTCGCCCTCTCTCTCTTACTCTTTCTCTTTCACTCTTTCCCTCACTCTCCCTCCTCTGTCTCTCTTTCTCACTCTCTCCCTCCCTTCATCTCCCTCCCTCTCTCATCCTTTCTCTCTCTCTCTCTCTTGCTCCCTCTCTCTCACTTCATCTCTCTCCCTCTCTATGCCTCTCTCTCCCATTCTCCCTCTCTCCCTCTCTATCTCTTCCTCTCTCTCTACTTCTTTATCCATCTCTTTCTCGCTCTGTTCCTTTATTTCTCTTTCTCTATCTCTTTCTCTTTCTCACTGTCTCTCTGTCTCTCTGTCTCTCTCTTTCTCTCTCGCTCTTTCTCTCCCTCCCTCTGTCTCACCCACTATCTCTCTCCCTCTCTCTTTCTATCTCGCTCGCTCCCACTCTCTCTTTCTCTCTCTCTTTCACTCTTTCATGCTCTTTCTCTCTCTTGCACTCCTCTCTCTCTCCCCATCTCACTATCACACACTCTCTCTATCTATCTCTTTGTTTTTCTGTCTCCCTCACTCTGTCTCTGTCTCACTCTCTCTCTTTCTCACTCTCTCTCCCTCCCTCTCTCTCTCTCACTCTCTATTTCCCTCCCCCCTCTCTCTTTCTCACACTCTCTCTCCTTTGCTATCTCTCTCACTCTCCCCTCTTTATCACTTTCTCTCTCCCACTCTCACCTAACTCACTCTCCCATTCACTCTGTCTCTTATTCTCCGCTTTCTATTTTTCTTTCTCACTCTCTCTCTCACTCACTCTCCTCTCTCTCTCACTCGCTCTCTTCTCTCTCTTTCACTCCCTCGCTTTATCTCTCTCTCAATCTCCCTCTCCCTTTCCATCCCTCTATCTCTTCCTCTCTCTATCTCCCTCTCACTCTCACTCTTAATCCATCTCTTTGTCTCTCGCTTTCCCACCTCTCTCTCTCTCCACCTCGCTATCTCGCACTCTATCTCTCCTCGCCCTCTCTCTCTTAATCTTTCTCTTTCTCTCTTTCCCTCACTCTCTCTCCTCTGTCTCTCTTTCTCACTCTCTCCCTCCCTTCATCTCTCTCCCTCTCTCTTCCTTTCTCTCTCTCTCTCTTGCTCCCTCTCTCTCTCACTTTATCTCTCTCTCCCTCTCTCTTCCTTTCTATCTCTCTCTAGCTCCCACTCTCTCTTTCTCTCTCTTTCTCTCTCTCACTCTTTCATGCTCTTTCTCTCTCTAGCTCTCCTCTCTCTCTCCCCATCTCACTATCAAACACACTCTCTATCTATCTCTTTGATTCTCTGTCTCCCTCACTCTGTCTCCTTCTCACTCTCTCTTTCTCACTCTCTCTCTCCCTCCCTCTCTCTCTCTCACTCTCTATGTCCCTCCCCCTCTCTCTCTTTCTCACTCTCTCTCTCCTTTGCTATCTCTCTCACTCTCCCCCTCTCTATCACTTTCTCTCTCCCACTCTCCCCTAACTCACTCTCCCTTTCACTCTGTCTCTTATTCTCCGCTTTCTATTTTTCCCTCTCCCTCTCTCTCTCTCTCTCGCTCACTCTCCTCTCTCTCGCACTCGCTCTCTTCTCTCTCTCTCTCACTCCCTCGCTTTATCTCTCTCTAAATCTCCCTCTCCCTTTCCATCCCTCTCTCTCTTCCTCTCTCTATCTCCCTGTCACTCTCACTCTTAATCCATCTCTTTGTCTCTCGCTTTCCCACCTCTCTCTCTCTCCACCTCGCTATCTCGTACTCTCTCTCCTCGCCCTCTCTCTCTTAATCTTTCTCTTTCTCTCTCTCCTCGCCCTCTCCCTCTTAATCTTTCTCTTTTTCTCTCTCTCTTAATCTTTCTCTTTCTCTCTTTCCCTCACTCTCTCTCCTCTATCTCTCTTTCTCACTCTCTCCCTGCCTTCATCTCTCTCCCTCTCTCTTCCTTTCTCTCTCTCTCTTGCTCCCTCTCTCTCACTTCATCTCTCTCTCCCTCTCTCTTCCTTTCTCTCTCTGTCTCTCCCTCTCTCTGCCTCTCTCTCCCATTCTCCCTCTCTCCCTCTCTATCTCTTCCTCTCTCTCTGCTTCTTTATCCGTCTCTTTCTCGCTCTGTCGCTTTGTTTCTCTTTCTCTATCTCTTTCTCTTTCTCACTGTCTCTCTGTCTCTCTGTCTCTCTCTTTCTCTCTCTCTTTCTCTCCCTCCCTCTCTCTCACCCACTATCTCTCTCCCTCTCTCTCTTTCAATCTCGCTCGCTCCCACTCTCTCTTTCTCTCTCTCTCTCACTCTTTCATGCTCTTTTTCTCTCTAGCTCTCCTCTCTCTCTCCCCATCTGACTATCACACACACTCTCTATTTATCTCTTTGATTCTCTGTCTCCCTCACTCTGTCTCCTTCTCACTCTCTCTCTTTCTCACACACTCTCTCTCCCTCCCTCTCTCTCTCACTCTCTATGTCCCTCCCCCCTCTCTCTTTTTCACTCTCTCTCCCTTGCTATATCTCTCACTCTCACCCTCTCTATCACTTTCTCTCTCCCCTGTCCCCTAACTCACTCTCCCTTTCACTCTGTCTTTTGTTCTCCGCTTTCTATTTTCCCTCTCCCTCTCTCTCTCGCTCACTCTCCTCTCTCTCTCACTCGCTCTCTTCTCTCTCTCTCACTCCCTCGCTTTATCTCTCTCTCAATATCCCTCTCCCTTTCCATCCCCCTCTCTCTTCCTCTCTCTATCTCCCTCTCCCTTTCCATCCCTCTCTCTAGCTCTCCTCTCTCTCCCCCCCTCTCTCTCTCTATCTATCTTTCTATCTTTGTATTTCTCTCTCGCCCTCACTCCGTCTCCCTTTCTCTCTCTCTATCTCTCCCTCTCGCTATCTTGCTCTCTCTCGCTATCTGGCTCTCTCCCCCCCTCGCTTTCTCTCACACACTCTCTCTCTTTCTCTATCTCTCCTTCTCTCACTCTCTACCTCTCTATCTATCAATCTATTTATCTCTTTCTCTTCCTCTCTCTCTCTCCCTCTATTTATCTCTACCCAAATAGCTCTCTCTTTCTCATACTCCCTCTCCTTGTCTCTCCCCCTCTCTCTCTCCCTCCCTCTCTCTCTCGTCTCTCTCTCTTGCTCTCATCTCTCTTTCTCTATCAGTCTCTCTCTCACTCTGTCCCCCTCTCTCTCACTCTATTCCTCCCACTCACTTTCTCTCGCTCTCTCTCCTCTCTCTCCCTTTCTCTCCCTTTCGCTCTCTCTCTCCCGCTCTTTATCTCAATCTCTCACTCTCACTCTGTCTCTTGATCTCTCTCTCTCACCCTCTCTCTCTCCCTCCCCCTCACACACATTCTATCAATCTATCTATCTATCTCTATTTCTCTCTCTCCCCTTCTCCTCTCTCACTCTCCTCTCTCTCTCTCACACTCTCTCACTCTCTCTACCTCTCTCTCACTCTCTTCCTCCTTCTCTTTCTCTCTCGCTCTCTCTCACTCTCTCTCCCACTATGTCTCTCTCTCCCTCCATCTCTATCTCTCCCTCTCTCCCTACCTCTCTCTCTCTTTCTCCCTCTCTCTCTTTCTCTCACTCTCACACTCTCTCTCACTTTTCCACCCTCTCTCTCCCCCTCACACACTCTCTCTCAATATATCCATCTATCTTTCTCTCTCTCCCACTCTCCCTCCCTACCACCCTCTCTCTCTCTCTCACTATCTCCCTCTTGCTCCCACTCGCTCTTTCTCATTCTCTATCTCTCTCTCTTTCACTCATACACACACACACACACACACTCTCTCTCTCACCCCCTCTTTCTCCCTGTCTCCCTGTCTCACTCTCTCTCTCAATCTATCTATTTATCTTTCTCGCACACTCTCTCTCTTTCCCTCTATGTCCCTCTCTCTCCCTCTCTTTCTCTCCCTCACTCTCTCACTCTCTGTCTCCCTCTCTATTTATCTCTCTCTCTCTCTCTCTCTCTTTCTCTCTTACTCTCAATTTCTCTCTCTATCTCTCTCTATCTATCTCTCTATCTCTCTCTCATTCGCTCCATCTCTCTCTCTCGATCTCCTCTCTCCATCTCTCTCTAACACACACACATACACACACCCACACACACACACACACACACACTCTCTCTCTCTATCTCTCTTTATCCCCCTCTCCCTTACTCTCTCTCTCTATTCCTCCCTCTCTCTCTCGCTCTCTCTAACCCTCTCTCGCACTATATATCTCTCTCTTTCTATATCTCTCTTTCTCTGTCTCCCCCCTCTCTCTCACTTCCTTTCACTCACTCTCTCTCGCTCTCTGACCCCTCTCTCTCCCTTCCTCTCTATCTTTCTCTCTCTCTCATCCTCTGGCCCTCTCTCTCAATCTCTTTCACTCTCTCTCTCCTTCCCTCTCTCTATCTCTCACTCACTCTCATACTCTTTCTCTAACTCAATTTCTCCCTCTCTGACACTCTCTCTATTTATCTATTTATCTCTCTCTCTCTTAGTCTCTATCTCTCTCTCTTAGTCTCTCTCTCTCTCTCTTAGTCTCTCACTCTCTCTCTTAGTCTCTCACTCTCTCTCAGTCTCTCACTCTCTCTCTTAGTCTCTCACTCTCTCTCTTAGTCTCTCACTCTCTCTCTTAGTCTCTCACTCTCTCACTCTCTCACTCTCTCTCTTATTTTCTCTCTCCCTCTCTCCATTTCTCTCTCACTCTCTTCCTCTGTCTCTTTCTCTCTCCCTCTCTCACTCTCTCTCCCACACTCTCTCTCTCTTTCTCTTCCCCTCTCTCTCTTTCTCTCTCTTTCTCTCCCGCTCTCCCTCTCTCCCTCCTTCTCTCACTCTCACTCTCTCTCTCGATCTCTCTGTCTCACGATCTTTCACCCTCTCTCTCCCTACCTCTCTCTCTCTATCTTTCTCTCTCTCTCCCACTCCCCCTCCCTGCCTCCCTCTCTCGCTATCTCCCTCTCGCCCCCTCACTCTTTGTCATTCTCTATCTCTCTCTCACTTACACACACACACACACACTCTCTCTCTCCTTCTCCCTCTCTCTCATTCTCCCTCTCTCACACTCTTTCTATCTATCTATTTATCTCTCTCACACACACACTCTCTCTCTTTCCCTCTCTCTCTTTCTCTCTCTATCTGTCCCTCACTCTCTCCCTCTCTCCCTCTCTCTCTCTCCTTATCTCTATCTATCTCTCTCTCCCTCTATGTCCCCCTCTCTCTCTCTTTGTCACACTACGTCTCTCTCTATTTTCCTATCTCTCTCTCCCTCTCTCCCTAGCTCTCTCCCTTTCTCTCTTTCTCCCCTTATCTCCCTCTTTCTCTCACTCTCTCCTATCTCTCTAGCTCTCTGACCCCTCACTCTCTCTCCCTCACACTCACTATCTATTCATCAATCTCTTTGTTTCTCTCCATCTATCTCTTTGTTTCTCTCTCTTTCTGCTCTGTCTCTCTTTCTCTCTCTCTCCCTGCCTTATCTCTCTTTCTCTCTCTCTCTCTCTCCCTGTCTCTCTATCACACTCTCTCTCTATCTCTCTCTCCCCCCTCTTTCACTCTCTTCCTCCCACTCACTCTCTCTCCTCTCTCTCCCTTTCTCTCTCTCTCCTGCTCTTTCTCTTAATCTCTCACTCCCACTTTATCTCTTTATCTCTCTCTCGCTCTCTCACCCTCTCTCCCTCCCTCCCCATAACACACTCTCTATCAATATATCTACCTATCTATCTCTCCCTTTATCTCTCTCCCTCGCTTTGTCTCTCTTTCTCTATCTCTCTGTCTCTCTCTCTATCTATCTCTCTCTCTCTCTATCTATCTCTCTCTCTATCTCTCTCTCTATCTCTCTCTCTTTCTCTCTCTCCCTCGCTCTGTCTCTCACTATATCCCTCTCTCTTTCTCTTTCTCCCTCGCTCGCTCTCTATCTCTCTCTCCCTCTCTCTCTCTCCCTGTCCCTCTCTCACTCTCTCCCTCCCTATCTCACACTCTCTCACTATCTCTCTCTCTCTCTCTCCCTCTCGCTTCCACAGTCTCTTTCTAATTCTCTTTGGCTCACTCTCCGTCTCACTTTCTCTTATTCTCACTTTCTCTCTCTATCTCTTGCTCCCACGCCCTCTTTCTCTCCTAGCTCTCCTATCTCTCTCTCATTTTCTTTCTCTCTATCTATCTATCTTTCTATCTCTCTATTTCTCTCTCTTCCTCATTCCGTCTCTCTTTTTCTCTCTCTTTGTCTCTCTCTGGCTATCTAGCTCTCTCTCGCTATCTGGCTCTCTCTCCCCCTCGCTTTCTCTCACGCTCTCTCTTTCTCTCTCTCCTTCTCTCACTCTCTGACTATCTATCTATCAATCAATCAATCAATCTATCTATCTATCTCTCTCTCCCTCTCTATTCCTCTCTATCTCTCCCTCTTTCTCTCTATTTATCTCTACCCAAATAGCTCTCTCTTTATCTTACTCCCTCTTCTTGTCTCTCCCTCTCTCTCTGCTCTCTCTCATTCTTTCTGTCTCTCTATCACCCTCTCTCTCTCTCTCTTTCTCTCTCTCACTCACTCTCTCACTCACTCTCTCACTCTCTCTCATTCAATTTCTCCCTCTCTGACTCTCTCTATCTATCTATTTATCTCTCTCTCTTTGTCTCTATCTCTTTCTCTCTCCCTATCTCTCTCCCTCTCTCTCACTCTCTACCCCTCTTTCTCTTTTTAGCCCTTTCTCTCTCTCTTCCTCTTCGTCTATGTCCCTATCTGTTTCTCTTTCACTCTCTCTCTTTCTCTCACTCTCTCTATTTCTCTCTCTTTCTCTCTATCTATCTATCTTTCTATCTATCTCTCTCATTCTCTCTCTCAATCTGTCCTTCTCTCTATATTGCTATCTCTCTCTCCATCTCTCTCTCTCTCTGTCTCTTTCGCTCCTCTCTCTCTCCTCACTCTCACACACTCCCTCTCTTTCCCTCTCTCTTTCTCTCCCTCTCTCTCACTTTCTTCCTCCATCTCTCTCTCACTCGCTCTCTTGCCTCTGTCTCACTCCCTCCTTTATCTCTCTCCCTGTCCCTCTCCATCTCCCTCCCTCTCTCTCTTCCTCTCTCTATCTCACTCTCACTCTCACTCTTTCTCCGTCTCTTTATCTCTAGCACTCCCACCTCTCTGTCTCCCCTTGCTATCTGGCACTCTCTCTCTCCTCACCCTCTCTCTCCACCTCGCTATCTCGCCCTCTCACTCTCTCTCCACCTCGCTATCTCTTTCTCTCTTTCCCTCTCTCGCTCTCTCTCCCTCTTCCTCCGTCTCTCCCTTCATCTCTCTCTTTCCCTCTCTCTTCCTTCCTCTCACTTCCTCTCTCTCCCTCTCTCTCACTCTGGCTCTCTCTTTGACTTTCTCTCTCTCCTGATCTCCTCTCCCTCACTCTCTCACGATCTTGCAATCTCGCTCTCTCTCTCTCTCTTTATCTCTTTCACTCCTCTCTCTCTCTCGTTCTCTCCTCAGTCTCTCACTCACACACACACACACACTCCCTCTCTTTCTCTCTCTCTTTCTCTCCCTCTCTCTCTATCACTCTCTTCCTCCCTCTCTCTCTCGCTCTCTCTCACACTCTCTCTCTGTCTCTCTCCCTTTCTATCTCTTTCCATCTCTCACTTTCTCTCACTCTCACTCTCTCTCTCTCGATCTCTCACCCCAAAAATTTCTCCCTCACACTCTCTACATATTTATCTTTCTCTTTCTCTCTCTTCCTCTCTCTATCACACTCTCCCACTCTCTCTCCCTCTCTCTTTCGCTCTCTCTCACTCTAGTCTTTTTGTCTCTCTGTCTCTCCCTCTCTAACTCTTCCTCTCTCTTCCATTCTCCCTCTCTCCCTCTCTATCTCTTTCTCTCTCTCTCATTCTCTATCCGTCTCTCTCTCGCTCTGTCGCTTTATTTATCTTTTTCTTTCTCGCTGTCTCTCTCTATCTCTTTGTCTCTTTCTCTCCCTCCCTATCTCTCACCCTCTATCTCTCTCCCTCTTTCAATTTCTATCTCGCTTGGTCCCCCTCTCTCTTTCTCTCACTCTCTCTCTTTCCTGCTCTTTCGTGCTCTTTCTCTCTCTAGCTCTCATCTCTCTCTCCCCATCTCAATATCACGGTCTCTCTCCATCTATCTCTTTGTTTCTATGTCTCCCTCGCTCTGTCCCCCTCTCACTCTCACTCTGTCTCCAGTTCTCCGCTTTCTCTTTTTCCCTCTCCCTCTCTCATCCTCTCTCACCCACTCTCCTCTCTCTATCACTCGCTCTCTTCTCTCTCTCTCTCACTGCCTCGCTTTATCTCTCTCTACATCTTCCTCTCCCTCTTCCTCTCTCTCTCTCTTCCTCTCTCTATCTTGTTCTCACTCTCACTCTTTCTCCATCTCTTTGTCTCTAGCTCTCCCGCCTCTCTCTCGACCTTGCTATCTCGCACTCTCTCTCTCCTTGCCCTCTATCTCTATCTATCTCTTTCTCTCTTTCTCTCTCTCTCGCTCTCTCTCCTATCTCTCTTTCTTTTTCACACACTCTCTCTTCCTTCATCTCTCCCTCTCCCTCTCCCTCTCTCTATTTCTCTCTCTTCTCTCTCTCATGTGCTCTCCTCTCTCTCTCTCCTTCTCTCTTTCTCTTTCTTCCTCTCTCTCCCTCTCTCTCTGACTTTATCTCTCTCTTACTCTCCTCTCTCTCACTCTCTCCTGATCTTGCTATCTCACACTCTCTCTATATGTCTATCTATGTCTCTCTTTCTCTCTCTTCCTCGCTTCGTCTCTCACTCACTCTCTCTCTTGCTCACTCTCTCTCTCCCTCTCTCTCTCACTCTCTCTCCCCCTCCCCCTCTTTCTCTTTCTCATGCTCTCACTCCCTTACTTTCTCTCTCTCACTCTCCCCTCTCTCTCCCCTTCTCCCTCTATCTCGCTCTCCCTCTCACTCTCCCCCTCTCTATCACTTTCTCTCTTCCCCTCTCTCTCACTCCTTCGCTTTATCTCTCTCCCTCTCCCTCTCCTGCCCTCTCTCTTCCTCTCTCTATCTCTCTCTCACACTCACTCTTTCTCTGTCTCTAGCTCTTCCACCTCTCTCTGTCTCTCCACCTCGCTCACGATCTTGCTATCTCGCTCTCTCTCTCTACAGGTCTATCTATGTCTCTCTTTCTCTCTCTTCCTCGCTTTGTCTCTCTTTCTCTCTCTCTCTCTCCCCTTCCTACCTCTCTCTCTTCCCCTCCCTCGCACACTCTCTCTCATCTTCTCTCTCTAACTCTCCCTCCTTGTCTCACTCTCACTCCCTCTCGCTCTTACTCTTTCTCCCTCTCCCCTTTTCTCTCACTTACTCCCTCTATCTCTCTTCATCTCTCCATTTCTCCCTCTCTCTCCCTCTATCTCTCTTCATCTCTCCATCTCTCCCTCTCTCTCCCTCTCTCTCTCACTCTTTCTCCGTCTCCCTCTCGCTATCTCACACTGTCTCTATCTCTCTCTCCCTTTCCTTCTCTCTCTCTCTCTCCCACCCCCGCTCTCCCTCTCTCACACTCTCTCTCTTGTTCTCTCACCCTCTCTCTCTAGCTCTCTCCATCTCTCACTCTTTCTGTGTCCCTCTCTCGCTCACTCTTTCTGTGTCTCTCTTTCTCTCCTTCTCTCTCTCTCTCATTCTCTTCCTCCCTCTCACACACACTCTCTCTCTCTCTCACTATTTCTCTCTCTCATCTCTCTCCCTCTCTCCCTATCTCTCTCCCTTTCTCTCCCTCACTCCTATCTCTCTCTCACCCCTCTCTTTCACCCCCACTCTCTCACCCCCTCTATCAGTCTCTCTCACTTTTTCACTCATGCTAAGTCTCTCTCTCCCTCTCCCTTTCTCTTTCTCCCTGTTCCTCTCTCTCACTTGGTCGCCACCCTTTCTCTCTCTCTCTCTCTCTCCCTCTCTTTCTTCCTCTCCCTCTCTCTTGTCCTCCCCCCTCGCTCTCTCTATCCCTGTCTCCCTCTCTACCTATCTATCTCGCTCGCTCCTCCACACTCTTTCTCTCACACACTCTCTCTCATCCACTCCCCTCTCTCTCTCCCCATGTTTCTTTCTTGCTCTCTCCCTCCCTCTCGCCCATGCTCTCTATCTATCTATCTCTCTGTTCCTCTCTCTCTCCCTCTCTCTCAATCTCATCCCTCTCTTTCTATCTCTCCCGTTTCCTCTCTCTCCCCTCTGCACTCTCTCTCACTCTTTCTCTATCCCTTTCTCTCACTCACTCTCTCCCTCATGCTCTCTCTGGCTCGCTCTGTCTCTCTCACACTCTCAATCTATCTCTCTCTCTAGAGAAAGAGAGATATAGAAAGAGAGAGACATAGTGCGAGAGAGGGTCACAAAGAGTGAGGGAGAGGGAGGAAAATAGTGAGAGAGTAAGGGAGAGGGAGAGATAGAGTGTGTGGGTGTGGGTATCAGAGAGAGAAAGAGACAGGAGATCGAGAGAGAGAGAGATGAAGCAAGTGAGAGAGAGATAGATAGATCGAGAGATAGAGGGAGAGAGGGAGAGAGAGAGAAAGAGAGATAACTAGAGAGGGAGGCAGAGAGTGAGAAAGTGAGGGAGAGAGATAGGTAGCGTGAGATAGAGAGGGAGAGAGAGGGACAGAGAGGGAAAGAGAGAGAGATAAATAGATAGATGGAGAGACATAGTAAGAGAGGGAGAAAGAAGGAGAGAGAGAGGGAGAGAGAGAGTGTGTGTGTGTGTGTGTATGATAGTGAAAGAAAGAGAGACAAAGAATGAGAAAGAGCGAGTGGGAGCAAGAGGGAGATAGTGAGAGAGACAGAGAGGGTGGTAGGGATGGGGAGTGGGAGAGAGAGAGAGAGATAGATGGATAGATTGAAAGAGAGAGATTGAGGGGGAGAGAGAGAGGGTGAAAAAGTGAGAGAGTGAGTGAGACTGAGAGAAAGAGAGAGAGGTAGGGAGAGAGAGGGAGAGATAGAAAGAGGAAGAGAGAGAGAGTGAGAGAGAGCGAGAGAGAAAGAGAAGGAGGAAGAGAGTGAGAGAGAGGGGAGAGAGAGGGGATAGAGAAAGGGAGAGAGAGGAGAGAGAGAGGAGAGGGGGAGAGAGAGAAAGAGAGAGAGTATAGTGAGGGAGAGAGAAAAAGGGAGAGATAGATAGATAGATTGATAGAGTGTGTGAGGGGGATCTGGAGAGAGAAGGTGAGAGTGCGAGAGATAGAGAGATCAAGAGATAGAGTGAGAATGAGAGATTGGGAGAAAGAGAGGGAGAGAGAGAGAAAGGGAGAGAGAGAGAGGAGAGAGAGAGCAAGAGAGAGTGAGTGGGAGGAAGAGAGTGAGATAGTGGGGGACAGTGAGAGAGAGAGTGCGTGACAGAGATGAGAGCAAAAGAGAGCAACGAGAAAGAGAGAGCAACGAGAAAGAGAGAGAGAGGGAGAGGGAGAGACAAAGAGAGGGAGTAAGAGAAAGAGAGAGCAATTGGGTAGTGATAAATAGAGAGAAAGAGGGAGAGAGAGAGAGATAAATAGATAGATAAATTGATAGAGAGAGAGGTAGAGAGTGAGAGAATGGGAGAGAGAAAGAGAGAGAGAGATAAATAGATAGATAAATTGATAGAGAGAGAGGTAGAGAGTGAGAGAATGGGAGAGAGAAAGAGAGAGAGAGAGAGCGAGGGGGAGAGAGCCAGATAGCGAGATAGAGCAAGATAACGAGAGAGAGAGACAAAGAGAGAGAAAAAGAGAGACGGAGTGAGGGTGAGAGAGAAATATAGAGATAGAAAGATAGATAGAGAGGGGGAAAGAGAGAGAGAGAGAGGAGAGCTAGAGAGAAAGAGGGTGAGGGAGCGAGAGATTGAGAGAGAAAGTGGGAATAAGAGAAAGAGAGAGGGAGAGTGAGACAAAGAGGTACAGAAAGAGAGTCAAAGCGAGATAGCGAGAGAAAGAAAGAGAGTGTAAAACTGAGAGGGAGACAGAGAGAGTGGAAGAGAGAGGGAGAGAGAGGAAGAGAGAAGGGATATATAGAGAGAGAAAGGGAGAGAGTGCGAGGGAGAGAGTGCGAGGGAGAGAGTGGGAGAGAGAGATTATGGAAGAGAGAGAAAGGGAGAGACCGAGAGAGAGAGAGAGACTGAGAGAGAGTGAGATAGGGAGGGAGAGAGTGAGAGAGGGAGGGGAGAGAGAAAGGGAGGGAGAGAGAGAGAGTGAGGGAGGGAGAGAGAGCGAGGGAGAAAGAGAAAGATGGAGAGAGTGAGAGACAAAGCCAGGGAGAGATAGAGAGATAGATGGATAGATACAGAGTGTGAGGGAGAAATAGAGAGTTACTAAGAGAAAGAGAGAGAGGAGGAGAGAGAGAGAGAAAGAGAAAGAGAGATAGATATGTAGAGCGTGTGACGCAAAAAAATTTGGGGTGAGAGAACGAGAGAGCGAGAGTGTGGGAGTGAGAGAATGAGAGAGAAAGGGGGAAAGAGAGAGAAAATGAGAGAGACACAGGGAGAGTGTGAGAAAGAGTGAAAGAGAGAGGGAGGAAGAGAGTGAGAGAGAGGGAGAGAAAGAGAGGGAGTGTGAGAGAGAGAGAGAGTGAGGAGAGAGCGAGAGAGAGGAGTCAAAGAGATAAAGAAAGAGAGAGAGCGAGATAGCAAGATCGGGAGAGAGTGAGGGAGAGGAGAGGAGGAGGAGAGAGAAAAAGTGAGAGAGGGAGGGAGGGAGAGGAAGGAAGAGAGAGAGAGAGAAAGAGAAGGAGAGAGAAAGATAGGGGAGCACGGGAGAGAGAAAAGAGAGAGAGAGAAGAAGAGAAAGAGGGAGAGAGGTGGAGGGAGAGAGAGACGGAGAGAGAGAGGAAGAGAGAGAGGGAGAGAGAGGGAGATAGAGAGAGATAGGAGAGAGAGCGAGAGAGAGAGGGGAATGGAGAGAGTGTGAGAGATAGATATAGAGAAAGGGTGAGGAGAGAGAGAGGGTGATATAGCGAGGTGGAGAGAGAGAGAGAGGTGGGAGAACTAGAGACAAAGAGACGGAGAAAGAATGAGAGTGAGAGCGAGATAGAGTGAGGAAGAGAGAAAGGGAGGGACATGGAGAGGGACAGGGAGAGAGGGATAAAGTGAGGGAGTGAGGGAGAGAGATAAGAGAGCGAGTGAGAGAGAGAGAGGAGAGCGAGAGAGAGAGTGTGTGTGTGGGAAAAAGAGAAAGCGAAGAACTAGAGACAGAGAGAAGGAGACGGAGTGAGAGGGAGAGCGAGATAGAGGGAGAGTGGGAGAGAGAGAGGGAGAGAGAAAGTGATAGAGAGGGGGAGAGTGAGAGAGAGAGAAAGAGCAAGGGAGAGAGAGAAAGAGAGAGGGGGAGGGATAGAGAGAGAGAGGGAAGGAGAGAGAGAGTGAGAAAGTGAGAGATGGAGCGAGGGAGACAGAGAAACAAAGAGATAGATGGAGAGAGAGTGTGATAGTGAGATGGGGAGAGAGAGAGAGGAGAGCTAGAGAGAGAAAGAGAACGAAAGGGAGGGAGAGAGAGAGTGAGAGAAAAGGAGAGGGGGAGTGAGCGAGATAGAAAGAGAGAGAGGGAGGGAGAGAAAGAGCGGAGAGAAAGAGAGAGACAGAGAGGCAGAGAGAGGCAGAGTCAGGGAGAGAGAGAAATAAAGAAATAGATAGATAGATAGATGAGAGAATGAAAATGAGAGAGACATAGAGAGAAATAAAGGGAGAGAGAGATAGAGAGAGTGAGTGAGTGTGAGAGGGAGAGAGAATGAGAATGAGGTGGAGAGCGAGAAGAGAGATAGAGTGTCACAGAGAGTGTGTGTGTGTGAGAGAGAGAGAGAGAGCAAGCAGAGATAGGGAGAGATATAGATAGCGAGATGGGGAGAGGGAGGGAGAGGAGAGGTAGAGAGAGAGGGTTAAAGAGTGAGTGAGAGAGAGAGAGGGAGAGAGTGTTAGTGAGTGAGAGAGAAAGAGAGAGAGTGAGAATGAGACGCAGAGTGAGTTAGCAACAATGAGAGAGAAAGAGAGTGAGTGAGAGAGAGAGAAAGAGGGAGAGAGAGTGATAGAGAGAGAGGGAGTGAGAGAGAGAGAGTGAGAGAGAGAGAGGGAGAGAGATCCTGGTCGTCGCGGCGAGTGCTCGGCGGAAGTGTGGAGGTGCGAGTCCTTTTAAAGAAATAAATTTTTAATAAAAAATGAATCTTTTAATAAAACAAAACTTGCACAATGCCAATATAACCAAATAAATTTTTTTATTGAAAATCTTTTTCTATCAGTCGGGATCTATTATATATTTATAAGTTAAATCTACAACATACAAAGTTAGGAATCATATATATTTGTTGTCTATATAAAGTGTCCTTGCAAAAACTGATCCATCATCCTTCCCACGAAATCGCCCCAACGATCAGTAGACTCCGAGATCCACACAAAAATCTTCCAAGTCAATCCTAAATGCAATAGGACGTGTGTGGGAATGTAGAATATTACAAGATACTTTTTCCGTCTCTAGATATTTTCAACACATGAGGTCTAGAGATTTAGTGAGAAGGATTTTAGTGAGACGATTATATAAAAGAACGTGATGATTATTCTTTTGAAAATTTGATTAACGTTTAATCACAGAAAAACTCTCGCTGACACTAATCGTGTTCTCAATTCAACTCTTCATTAACGAACTGATGATGTGATCAACTCGCTCTCTCCACATCTATCAACCAACAAGGCGATTAGAATGATATATAAATAGATTCTAGATAGTGGTGTATGGGATTTTAAAGAATAAACTAAAATAATATTTAATTGTAAAATTACCAATTACAGTGAGACCCACTGTACCAATGTAGTGCCAGGTCGCACTCCAGTATTGCACACTCACTACTATAGTGCCACGTGGCATCATAGTAATCCATGTCAATTTATGATTTTTTATTAGTGATTGACACATGTCAGTTACTGTGAATTAAATATTCAGTTTAAGAATATAATTATCTGGATATCAGTTAATTCAAAATTAACATATCGGATTATCCCCATCAACTAACTTATCTCTTATTTAACAAATAACATATTTAGTTGATTTAAATTATTATCTAATAATAATATAATTATCTAATTTCACAAATTAGATATTCTGTCTCACTTATCGATAATTAAAAAAATCAAGAATTATTTATATATATAATTTTTGAAAATTATATTTAAATATAAAAATAATTCAATTAATTAATTACACATAATTATCTCATAATTATGTACTGCCCCGGAATGACAATTCATTTTGCAAGTCAGTACTTTTCTCATATCCTAAAATATTCACACCCTAAACACCGTATTATATGGGTGACTTGGAGACCATGAACCTATAATCCTAGGCTCCAATAAACCAGATTATTAATTAAATTTTTTAATTAAATAATCTTATTTATTACACCCCAGGACTGCGTAGTATAGAGACGACTCAGAGACCATGTACCTATAATCCTAAGCTTTCAATAAACCAAATTATTAATTAAACTTTTTAATTAAATAATCATATTTATTAATTCTATTATTGACAAACAGACCTTAACGAGTGAATCAAAAGGCCTAGTAAACATGCATAGGAGTTCATGACTACTCAGAATTTAGACTGATCTACATATGATCATTGAATTGATGTGTATTAAATCTTTATGATAAAAAACATATTAATAAAAATATTAATCCACATCAGTCCTTTCATATATAATCTTATTATATATCATGTCTATCCACATCAATTATCGGAATGTTGATCACATGCATTCATAATGATTAGTAAACATTACTAGCAACCATTCATTAAAGATTTCATACTTTAATATATTGCTGACAATTTTATTCATTATCTATGATCTTAATCTTCTCGTACTAATACAAGATAATAATGTCATTAATGAATATGAAATTTTCAGATATTTATATAAATTATTCAAAAATAATTTAAAAGAATAATTATAAGAAAAATGTATTCCTCTTTAAATTTTATATCAAAACATCAATACACATTCTTTGAGGGCATAACCCCCAACAATCTCCTACTATCCCTAAAGTAAATGTGGCATCTATCTTTATCCCATGTTAGGCACGTATCCCTCAAATGACTTCGCAGGAAGTATTTTTGTAAAAGGATCAGCCAGATTTTGTTCAGATGCTAATCTTTATAACAATCACATCCCCTCGATGCATGATCTCTCTCACAAGGTGATATTTCCTCTCTATGTGCTTGCCCCTCTTGTGACTCCTCGGTTCCTTAGAATTTGCTATTGCCCCACTATTATCACAATACAAGATCAGTGGCTTGTCCATATCTAGAACTACTTCCATATCAAAATAGAACTTTCTAAGCCATACCACCTCTTTCGCAGCTTCACAAGCCATTATTTTATATTCAGCTTCCATAGTGGAATCTATAATGCTGGATTGTTTAATACTTCTCCAGACTACAACTCCTCCACCTAGGATGAATACTAATCCAGATGTCAACTTTTGATTGTCTCTGCCTAATTGAAAATCAGAATCAGTATATCCAGTGGGGTTCAAGTCTCCACCTGAATAAACAAGCATATAGTTTCTCGTTCTCCTAAGATACTTGAAAATATGCTTTATGGAAATCCATTATTCTAAACCTGTATTCGATTGATAACGACTTACAATTTCCAGTGCATCCATGAGACTTCCAAATGCCGAAGCATAGAGAACCTTTCTCATATCCTCTTCCTCCTGAGGTGTCTTAGGACATTGTTCCTTGGAGAGGACAATTCCATGGCTGGTCCGTTGTTGACCTTTTTTGGAATTCTCCATAGAGATGCTCTCCAGTATCTTATCAATATAAGATGCCTAAGAAAGTGCAAATAACTTTTTCTTTCTATCCCTGAGGATGGGGATGCCTATAACATAGCTCGCTTCTCGCAAATCTTTCATTTGAAATTTCTCAGCTAACCACTTCTTTACCTTTAACAAAGTTTATATATCATTCCCACTGAGTATTTACTAATCACGATAAAACAACCCAACGATTAATGTGCCACCTTAGGGTCGGTCAAATTAACCTCAGACTGTCTATAATACATTCTCATCCTTATTAATTAAAACTTAAAATATCTCATATTTTCTTTTTTAGCAATAAGGTATCGCTTGTTCGGTCAAGTCACATTTATCCACATCAAGCTTAATTGTGACTTTGTGAGTGTAACCCATCATTTCAGATTTCATGACTTCATTTAGAATATGCCGCCTTACGGTCGCCTTATGGTCGGTCAAAATTAATCTACATCATTTCCTCCTATCTTCTTATGAAGTCCAACCTTGGTATTGATACAACTCGAAACCTTTCTTAGGGTGATGAAAACAAAGTCATCTTGAGGCCGTCACTGCACCTCGAGGTGTTGTACTAATGATGGAGATAATAGGTAACATTGACATGTCAACCTTCTCCCACTCACAATTTTAGGATAATAAGTTTCTATTTTAACTAATCAATTAATTTCAAATTAATTACTAGTTATAACCCTATGAATATTTAATTAACAGTTAATCCAATCTAATTGGTCTAGGTTCATTTAACTTTTTGTAGCGCCTAATTCATAATTAGGTGAACTTAGATTAACTAATTAATTATATTCATCAAACTTTAATAAAACTCTTTTATTAAAGTCGATTAACCTAAAGGTTACTATAGCCTTTATTATGGTGTGATTACCAAATTTTTACAAGTTAAAACCTAGCAGTTTACATAAAATTGATTTCATAAAGCAATACATACAAACATATTAGGAAAATTCTAATAGAGAGAGAGAGTGTGAGAGATTTAGAGAGAGAGAAAGAGACAGGGGCAGATAACAAAGAGAGGGGGGAGAGAGATGGAGAGAGTGAGAGAGAGGGGGGAGGGAGAGAGTGGAGAGAGCGAGAGAGAATGAGAGAGAAAGACAAAGAGAGGGAGAGAGAGGGAAAATGAGAAAGAGAGGGGGAGAGTGAGAGAGAGAAAGAGAAAGAGTGAGACAAGGAGGGAGAGAGAGTGTGGGAGAGAGAGAGGGTGAGAGAGAGAGAGCGAGATAGAGAGATGGGGAGAGAGAGAGGGTGAGAAAGTGAGAGAGAGAGAGAAATAGAGAGAGAGAGAGAGAGAAATAAAGAGAGAGGGACAAGGAGAGAGTGTGAGAGAGAGGGAAAGAGAATGATTGCGAGTGAGTGAGAGAGAGAAAGACAAAGCAAAGAGAATGAAAAAGAGGAGAGAGAATGTGAGAGAGAGATATAGATAGAGAAGGAGAGAGAGATAGAAAGGGAGACAATAAAAGAGAGACGAAGAGAGAAAGAGAGTGAGTGAGAGAGCGAGGCAGAGAGAGAGAGAGACAGAGATTAAAGGTGAGATAAGGAAAGTGAGGTAGTGGAATAGGAAGACAGAGAGTGAGAGAGAGGGTGAGGGAGCAGGAGAGAAAGAGTGAGAGAGAGTGAGAGAAAGGGCGAGAGAGAGGGATAGAGAGAGAGTGTGTGTAAGTGGGTGAAAGAGAGAGAGAGAGACAAAGAGAAAGAGAGAGAGACAGAGAGAGAGCGAGAGAATGAGAGAGTGTGAGAGAGAGCTAGAGAGAATGAGTGAGAGAGTGATAGAGAGAAGGAGGGAGAGATAGAGAAGAGAGAGAGGGACAAAGAGAGAGAGAGGGAGAAAGATAAAGAGAAAGATAGTGAGAGAGATAGAAAGACATTCAGAAAGAGAAAGAGAGATAGAGTGAGGTAGCTATAAGGAGACGGAGAGGGAGAGCAAGAGAAAGAGAGAGAGTGAGGGAGATAGAGGGGGAGAATGAGAGAGAGAGAGAGAAATAGAGAGAGTGAGCGGGAGAGACAGAGGGAGGGAGAAAGTGTGTGAGTGAAGGAGAGAGAGAGATAGAAAAAAGAGTGAGAAAGAGGAGAGAGTATGAGACAGAGAGATAGAAAGGGAGAGAGTGAAAGAGAGAGGGAGAGAGAGAGGGAAAGAGAGAGAGTGACAGAGCAAGGGGGAGAGAGTGAGAGTCTCTGAGTGTGTGAAAAGTGAGACAAAAAGAAAGATAGTGAGAGAAAGAAGGAGGGAGTGTGAGAGAGAGAGGGAGAAAGACAGTGAGAAAGAGAAAGAGAGTTAGAGTGAGATGATGAGAGAGAGACAGAGAGAGTGAGGGCGAGGGAGAGAGATAGAGACAAAGAGAGAGAGAGAGAGGAGAGAGTGGGGAGAGAGAAAGATAGAGAGGGAGGGAGAGGGAGAGACAGAGGGAGAGAGAAGGACAGACAAAGTGAGTTAGTGAGAGAGAGTGAGAGAGAAGGACAAAAAGAGTGAGTTAGTGAGAGAGAGATAGAGAGAAGGACATACATAGTGTCTTAGTGAGAGAGAGAGAGGACACACAAAGAGAATTAGTGAGAGAGAGAGAGAGAAAGACTTTTTGAGAGAGAGAGAGAGAGAAAGAGAGAGGGGGAGAGAATGAGTGAGAGAGAGAGGGAGAGGGAGAGAGTGAGAGAGAGAGGGAGGGGGAGAGAGAGGGAGATAGAGAGTGTGAGTAGGAGAGAGAGCTAGAGAGAGAGGGAGAGAGATAAAGAGGGAGAGAGAGGGAAAGAAAGAGAGAGAGCGAGATAGAGGGAAAGAGAGAGAGAGGAAGAGAGAGTCTGGGTGAGATAATGGGAGAGTGAGAGAGAGAAAAAGAGAAAGTGAGAGAGGGAGGGAAAGAGAGAGCACCTGGGGGGAGAGAGGGAGGGAGAGAATGAGAGGAAGGGAGTGAGGGAAAGGAGAGCTAGAGAGAGTGAGAGAGCGAGGAAGGGGGAGAGGGAGAGAGAGAGTGGGAGAGGGATGGAGTGGGACGGAGAGAGAGAGTGGGAGGGAGGGAGAGAGAAAGAGAATGAGAGAGAGAGTGGAAGAGAGACACAGAGAAAGAGAGAGGAAGGGGAAAATAGAGAGAGGGAGAAGAGAAAGAGAAGGAGGGGTAGAGAGCGCGGGGGAGAGATGAAGAGCGAGAGAGAGAGTGGGAGAGAGAGGGAAAGAGAATGATTGCGAGTGAGTGAGATAGAGAGAATGACAAAGCAAAGAGAATGGAAAAGATGAGAGAGAATGTGAGAAACATATATAGATAGAGAAGGAGAGAGAGAAAGGGAGACAATGAAAGAGAAACGGAGAGAGAGAGAGAGAGTGAGTGAGAGAGCGAGGTGGAGAGAGAGAGAGAGATTAAAGGTGAGAGAAAGAGAGTGAGGTCGCGGAATCAAAACACAGAGAGTGAGAGGGAGGGTGAGGGAGCAGGAGATAAAGAGTGAGAGAGAGTGAGAGAGAGAGGGTGAGAGAGAGGGATAGAGAGAGAGTGTGTGTAAGTGGGTGAAAGAGAGAGAGAGAGAGACAAAGAGAAAGAGAGAGAGAGACAGACAAAGAGAGAATGAGAGAGTGTGAGAGAGAGATAGAGAGAGCGGGTAAAAGAGTGAGAGAGAAAGAGGGAGGGAGAGATAGATAAGAAAGAGAGAGAGAGGGACAAAGAGAGAGAGGGAGAAAGATAAAGAGAAAGATAGTGAGAGATAGATAGAAAGACATTGAGAGAGAGAGCGAGAGAAAGAGAGATAGTGAGGGAGATAGAGGGGGAGAGTGAGAGAGAGAGAAATAGAGAGAGTGAGTGGGAGAGACAAAGGGATGGAGAAAGTGTGTGAGTGAAGGAGAGAGAGAGATAGAAAAAAGAGTGAAAAAGAGGAGAAAGTATGAGACAGAGACACATAAAGGGAGAGAGTAAAAGAGAGACGGGGAGAGAGAGAGGGAAAGAGAGAGTGAGAATCTGTGAGTGTGTGAAAAGTGAGACAAAGAGAAAGATAGTGAGAGAGAGAAAAGGAGGGAGTGTGTGAGAGAGAGAGAGGAAGACAGTGAGAGAGAGATGGACAGACAAAGCGAGTTAGCGAGATAGAGAGAAAGACTTTTTGAGAGAGAGAGAGAGAGAGAGAGGGGTAGAGAATGAGTGAGAGAGAGGGAGAGGGAGAAAGGGAGAGAGAGAGGGAGGGGGAGAGAGAAGGAGAAAGAGGGAGAGTGTGAGTGGGAGAGAGAGCTAGAGAGAGAGGGAGAGAGAGAGGGAAATAGAGAGCGAGAGGAAGAGAGAGTCTGGGAGAGATAATGGGAAAGTGAGAGAGAGAAAAAGAGAAAAAGAGAGAGGGAGGGAAAGAGAGAGAGGGAGGGAAAGAGAGAGCACGTGGGGGGAGAGAGGGAGAGAGGGAGAAGAGAGCTAGAGAGAGAATGAGAGAGAGGGAGAGGGAGAGAGAGAGTGGAAGAGGGATGGAGAGGGACGGAGGGAGAGAGTGGGAAAGGGAGAGAGAGGGATCGAGAGAGAGAGGGAAAGAGAGAGGGAGGGAGGGAGAGAGAAAGAGAATGAGAGAGAGTGGAAGAGAGACAGAGAGAAAGAGAGAAAGAGAGAGGGAGGGGAAGAGAGAGGGAGAGAGAGAAAGAGGGGTAGAGAGCTAGAGAGAGAGTGAGAGAGAGTGAGGACGTGAGAGAATGAGTGAGAGAGAGGGAGAGAGAGGGGGTGAGAGAGGGGGGAGAGAGAGAAAGGGGTAGAGAGAAAGAAAGAAAGAGAGATAAAGTGAGATAGCGAAAGAAATAGGGAGAGTGAGAGAGAGGCATAGCGGGAGAGAGGGAGTGAGAGAGGGAGATAGAGAGGGAGGGAGGGAGGGAGGGGAAAAGAGAGAGATGGAGAGAGAGAGAGCGAGACAAGAAGAAAGAAAGAGAGAGAGAAAGAAAGAGAGACATGGCGAGACAGTGAGAGAAAGAGAGATTGTGTGTGAAAGAGTGAGAGAAAATTTGTGAGGGAGAGTTAGAGAGAGCGGGAGAGAGGGAGAGAGAAAGGGAGAGGGAGGGAGGGGGAGATATAGAGAGAGAGGGGCGGAGAGGGAGAGAGAGAGCAGGGGGAGAGAAAGGGGGGACGGAGAGGGAGAGAGGGAGAGAGAGGGAGAGAGAAAGGCATAGGGAGGGAGGGGGAGATATAGAGAGAGGGGCGGAGAGGGAGAGAGAGAGGGAGAGGTGGAGGGAGAGAGAGAGCAGGGGGAGAGAGAGGGGTGATGGAGAGGGAGAGAGAGAGGGGTGATGGAGAGGGAGAGAGAGAGGGTCAGAGATAGGGAGAGAGTGTGAGAGACGGGGAGGGAGAGAGAGCAAGAGAGAGTAGGAGAGGGAAAGAGAGAAATAGGGAGGGGGAGAGAGAGGGAAGGGGAGAGAGAGCGCGGGGAAGAGATAGGGAGCGGAGAGCTAGGGAAGGAGAGAGAGTGGGAGAGGGGCGAGAGAGAGTGGGAGAGGGGGGAGAGAGAGCGAGACAGAGAGAAAGAGATAAGGGGAGAGAGAGGGAGAGAGAGGGAGAAAATGAGAGATAAAATGAGATAGTGATAGAAATGAGAGAGAGGGAGAGGGAGAGGGAGAGGGAGAGAGGGAGAGGAAAGGAGAGAGTGAGAGAGAGTGTGTGAAAGAGAGGAAAAGAGAGAGATAAAGAGTGAGAGAGAGGCAAACAGAGAGGGAGAAAGAGAGGGAGAGGGAGGGGAGATAGAGAGGGGGAGATAGAGAGGTGGGGAGGGAGGAGAGAGAGAGGGAGAGACTGAGAGGGTGAGAGAGAGGAAGAGAGAGAGGGAGATAGTGAGAGTAGGGGGAGAGAGAGGGAGGGAGGAAGGGAGAGAGAAAGGGGGAGGAGAACAAGAGAGAGATAGAGCAAGGGGGTGAGAGATTGAGAAAGAGAGGGAGAGCGCGGGGGAGAGAGTGCGAGAGTGAGAGAGAGAGGGAGAGGAGAATAAGAGAGAGAGAGAGAGCAAGGGGGTGACAGAATGAGAGAGAGGGAGAGTGAGAGAGAGAGCGAGTCAAAGAGAATGAGAGAAAGAGAGAGATAGAGCGAGTCAAAAAGAAAGAGAGAAAGAGAGAGAGTGAGATAACGAGAGAAACAAAGAGTGAGAGAGAGATCCTGGGGGAGAGATGGAGAGTAAGAGAGAGAGGGAAAGAGAGGGGTGAGAGAGTGAGAGAAAGGGAGATAGAATGGAAGAGAGAGAAAGGGAGATAGATAGAGAGGGAGAGAGAGAGAAAATGGGAGACAGAGAGAGGGAGCGAGACGGAGAGAGAGAGAGAGAGAGAGAGTGGGAAAGAGATAAGGACAAAGCGAGAGAGAGAAAGAGGGAGTAGGAGACCGAGAGAGAGAGAGAGGGAATTGGAGAGAACATCAGAGAGAGAGGGAGATGGAGAGAGAGGGGGGAGAGATGGAGAGAGAGAGCGAGACAGGAAGAAAGAAAGAGAGAGAGAGAGAGTGTATGTGAAAGAGTGAGAGAGAATATGTGGGAGAGTGAGAGATAGGAAAAGAGAGAGCGAGAGAGCGAGAGAGAAAGGGAGAGGGAGGGAGGGGGAGATATAGAGAGAGGGGGGAGAGGGAGAGAGAGAGGGAGAG
>QANY01005876.1:0-24538 GCA_003255025.1 Datisca glomerata | reverse complement strand
GGGGAGGGAGAGAGAGCAAGAGAGAGAGAGTAGGGGAGAGAGAAATAGAGAAATAGGGAGGGGAGAGAGAGGGAAGGGGAGAGGGGGCGCGGGGAGAGATAGGGAGAGGAGAGCTAGTGAAAGAGAGAGAGTGAGGGGGGTGAGAGAGAGTGGGAGAGAGAGAGGTAGATAGAGAGGGAGAGGGTTAGAGAGAGGAAGAGAGAGGGAGATAGAGAGAGTGTGGGGGAGAGAGAGGTAGATAGAGAGGGAGCGAGGGAGGGAGGGAGGGAGTGCGGGAGAGAGTGAGAGAGTGGAGGGAGAGGGAGAGAGAACGGGAGAGAGAAAGGGGGAGGAGAATAAGAGAGAGAGATAGGGGAAGGGGGTGAGAAAGTGAGAGAGAGGGAGAGCGCGGGGGAGAGAGTGCGAGAGTGAGAGAGAGGGGGAGAGAAAGGGGGAGGAGAATAAGCGAGAGAGAGAGAGAGAAATGGGGTGATAGAATGAGAGAGAAAGAGTGAGAAGGAGAGTGAGAGAGAGAGTGAGCGAGTCAAAGAGAGAGAGAGAGTGAGAGAGAAAGAAAGAGAGACAGAGTGAGATCTCGGAGGAGAGATGGAGAGCAAGAGAGAGAGAGGGAGAGAGGGTTGAGAGAGAGAGAGAGAAAGGGAGATAGATGGGAACAGAGAGAGAAAGGGAGATAGATAGAGAGGGAGAAAGAGAGGGAGATAGGGAGAGAGAAAGGGAGATAGAGAGAGTGGTAGAGAGAGAGGGAGATAGAGAGGGAGGGAGGGAGGGGGAGAGAGAGGTAAAGAGAGAGTGGGAAAGAGAGATAAGGAGGGAGCGAGAGAGAGAAAGAGAGAGTAGGAGACCAAGAGAGAGAGATAGGGAATTGGAGAGAACATGAGAGAGAGAGAGAGAGAGATGGTGAGAGTGAGAGAGTGTGTGTATGTGAGAGAGAGAGAGACATAGAGAGAAAGGTAGGGAGGGAGAGAGATAGAGAGAGAGAGGAGGAAGAATGAGGGAGTGAGAGAGAGAGAGAATGAGCATGGGGGAGAGAGAGCAAGAGAGGGGGAGAGAAAGAGAGAGAGTGAAAAAAGGAGAGAGAGAGAAAGAATGAGAGATAGGAAGAGAGTGAGAGAGAGATAGGGAGAGAGAGACCAAGGGTGAGAGAGACTGAGAGAGACTGATAGAGAGAGAGAGGGAGGGAGAGAGAGTTTGAGGGAGAGATAGACTGAGAAAGAGAAATGAAGAGGGGTGAGAGAGGAGGGCTAGAGAGAGGGTGAGAGGCAGAGAGAGAGCGAGGGGGAGATAGAGAGAGAGAGAGCAAGAGTGAGAAAGAGATAAAATGAGAGAGAGAGAGAGGGAGGGAGGGAGGGGGAGAGAGGGAGAGGGCGAGAGAGATGGAAAGAGAGAGGGAGAGAGAATGTGGAAGAAAGAGAGAGAGAGAAAATGAAAGGGAGAGCGTGAAAGATGGAGGGAAATAGAGAGCGTGGCGGAGAGAGAGCATGCGGGGGGGGGAGAGGGAGAGAGAGAATGAAAGGGAGGGAGAAAGGGAGAGGAGAGGGAGAGGAGAGCTAGAGAGAGAATGAGAGAGAGTTGGAGAGAGATGGGGAAAGGAGAGCTAGAGAGATTGTGTAAGAGAGAGAGAGATGGAAAGAGAGAGTGTGCGAGACAGGCAGAAAGAGAGAGAGAGATAGCGAGATAGTGAGAGAAAGAGAGAGTGAGAGAGAGAGGGAGAGGAGAGCTAGAAAGAGTGTGTCAGAGAGAGAGATGGAAAGAGAGAGAGAGAGTGAGACAGGCAGAAAGAGAGAGAGAAAGAGAGAAAAAGGGAGATAGGGTGAGACTGTGAGAGAAAGAGAGAGTTAGTGAGGGGGACTGAGACAATGCGTGAGAGAGAGTGAGAGATAAAAGGTGAGAGAGAGAGGGAGAGGGAGGGAGAGAGAGAGAGAGAGGGAGAGAGAGAGAGAAGGGGAATGAGATAAAGAGAGAGAGGTGTTGGGAGGAGAGATAGAGAGAGCAGAGGGAGAGAGGGGAACGGAGAGAGAGAGTGGGTGAGTGACAATGAGAGAGTAGGGGGAGATAGAGAGGTAGGGAGGGAGGGAGAGAGAGTGATAGATGGGGAGATAGAGATGGAAAGGGGGGAGAGAGAGGGAGATAGAGAGGGAGGGAGGGAGAGAGAGTAGGGGAGAGAGTGAGAGAGTGGGAGAGAGAAAGGGAGAGGGAAAAGGGGTAGGAGAACAAGAGACAGAGAGGGAGAGTGCGGGGGAGACAGTGAGAGAGAGGGAGAGAGAGGGAGAGAGGGAGAGAGAAAGGGATAGGAGAATAAGAGAGAGAGAGAGTTCCAGTGGGTGGCAGAATGAGAGAGAGAGGGAGAGGGAGAGTGAGGGAGAGAGAGTGTGAATGAGAAAGAGAGAAAGAAAGAGAGAAAGAGTGAGAGAAAGAGAGAAAGACAGAGTGAGAGAGAGAGAGAAAGAAAGAGTGTGAGAGAGATCCTAGGGGAGAGATAGAGAGCAGGAGAGAGAGAGGAAGAGAGATAGGGAGCGGAGTGAGTAGGTTATAGAGTGAGAGAGAAAGAGAGAGGGGGATAGAGAGGGAGTGAGAGAGAGAGAGAAAGGGAGATAGAATGGAAGAGATAGAAAGAGAGAGAGAGAGAAAGCGAGATAGATAGAGAGGGGGAGAGAGAAAGGGAGACAGAGAGAGGGAGACAGGGAGAGAAAAGGGAGATAGAGAGGGAGATAGAGAGGGAGGGAGTGAGAAAGTGAGAGAGAGGTAGAGAGAGTGGGAAAGAGAGATAAGGATAGAGCGAGAGAGAGAAAGAGAGAGTATGAGACCGAGAGAGAGAGAGGGAATTGGAGGGAACGTGAGAGAGAGTGATGGAGATAGTGAGAGTGTATGTGTGTGTGTGAGAGAGAGAGAGTGAGAGAGAAAGAGAGTGAAATGTAGGGAGGGAGAGAGAGAGATAGAGAGAGGAGGAAGAACGAGAGAGTGACAGAGAGAGAGAGAATGCGCATGGGGGAGAGAGAGCAAGAGAGAGGGAGAGAGAGTGAAAAAAAAGGAGAGAGTGAGAGATAGAGAGAGACTGAAAGAGAGAATGAGAGAGACTGAGAGAGAGGGTGAGAGGTAGAGAGAGAAAGGTAGAGAGAAGGAGAGAGAGAGAGCGAGGGGAGAGAGAGATAAAATGAGAGAGAGAGAGGGAGGGAGAGAGAGAAATAGAGAAAGAGGGAGAGATCAAGAGAGAGGGAAAGAGGGAAAGAGAGAGAGAGGGAGAGAGAGTATGGGAGAAAGAGAGAGAGAGAGAGAGAAAGACAGTGTGAGAAAGAGGGAGGGAAAGAGAGAGAGAGGGAGAGATAGAATGAGTGGGAGGGAGAGAGGGAGAGGACAGCTAGAGAGAGTAAGAGAGAGTGGGAGAGAGAGATGGGGAGAGAGATAGAGAACGAGACAAGCAAAAAGAGGGGGAGAGAGATATATAGCGAGATAGTGAGAGAAAGAGAGAGTGAGTGAGAGAGTGAGAGAGAGGGAGAGGAGAGCTAGAGAGAGTGTGGGAGACGGAGAGGGAGAGGGAGATGGAAACAGAGAGAGAGCGAGATAGGCACAAAGAGAGAGAGAGAGAAAGAGAGAGTGAGTAAGAGGGAGAGAGAGAAAGGGAGATAGAGAAAAAAAGGGTGATAGAGAGAGATGGAGAGAGATAAGGAGATAGAGAGTGAGATAGAGAGGGGGAGGGAGGGAGAAGGAGAGAGAGATAGGGAGAGAGCGAGAAACAGAGAGAGGGAGATAGAGAGAGAAAGGGAGATAGAGAGAGATGGAGAGAGATAAGGAGATAAAGAGTGAGAGAGGGAGGGAGAGGGAGAGAGATATGTAGAGAGAGAGAGGGAGAGTGAGAGAGAGCGGGAGAAAGAGAGAGAAGGGGGTGAGTGAGAGAGAGATAGAGAAAGAATGATAGATAGATAGAAAAAGTGAGAGAGAGACAAAGAGAGAGAGAGAGGGAGAGAGGGAGAGAGAGAGAGGGAGAGTGAGAAATAGATAGATAGAAAGACAAAGAGTGAGAGTGAGAGCGAGAGAGAGAGAGAGCCAGAGAGAAAAGGAAGAATCAGAGCGAGCTTGGAGGAGAGAGAGAGAAGGGGAGTACAACAATAGAGAGAGTGTTAGAGAGAGAAAGAGAGAGAAAATGAGAGAGAGAAAGAGACAAAAAGAAAGAGAAAGAGAGGTAAAGTGATAGTGAGAGAGGGATTGAGAGAGTATGAGTGAGTGAGAGAGTGAACGAGTGATTGAAAGAGAGAGAGTAAGAGAGATTGAGAGAGCGAGGAAGAGAGATAGGGAGAGGAAGAGAGGGAGTGGAAGAGAAAGAAAGAGCGAGAGAGAGAGAGGGAGAGGGAGAGAGAGGGGGAGGGAGAGAGATAGAGGAAGAGAAAGAGAGCGAGACAGGCAGAAAGAGAGAGAGAGATAGAGAGAAAAAAGTGAGATAGATCGAGACAATGAGAGAAAGAGAGAGTGAGCGAGAGGGAGTGAGAGGGTGCGCGAGAGAGAGTGAGAGAGAGGAAAAGTGAGAGAGAGGGAGAGGGAGAGAGAGGGAGAGAGAGGGAGAGAGAGGGAGATATAGAGAGTAGGAGAGTGAAAGAGAGAGGGACTGAGAGAAAGAGAGAGAGGTGTTGGGGGGAGAGACAGAGAGAGAGGTGTTGGGGGGAGAGACAGAGAGAGCTGAGGGAGAGAGAGGGGAATAGAGAGAGTGGGTGAGAGACAAAGAGAGAGAGGGGGGAGATAGAGAGGCAGGGAGGGAGGGAGAGAGTGAGAGGGAGGGCGAGAGAGAGGGAGGGAGATAGTGAGAGAGTGAGAGAGAGGAAAAGAGAGGGAGAGAGTGAGAGAGAAGGAGATAGAGATATAGAGGGGGAGAGAGAGGGAGATAAAGAGGGGGAGATGGGGCAAGGGAGGGAGAGAGTGGGGAAAACGTGAGAGAGTGAGAGAGAGAGGGAGAGAGAATGGGAGAGAGAAATGGAGAGGAGAACAAGATATAGCAAGGGGGTGAGAGAGTGAGAGAGAGAGAGAGAGGGAGAGGGAGAGGGAGAGCGCGGGGGAGAGAGTGAGACAGTTAAAGAGAGAGGGAGAGAGGGGGAGAGAGAAATGGAGAGGAGAACAAGAGAGAGAGCAAGGAGGTGAGAGAGTGAGAGAGAGAGGAAGAGGGATAGGGAGAGAGAGAGTGAGTCAGAGAGAAAGAGAGAGAGAAAGGGAGAGAGAGAGAAAGAGAGACAGAGTGAGATAACGAGAGAAAGAAAGAGTGAGAGAGAGAGCCTGAGGGAGAGATGGAGAGCAAGAGAGAGAGGGGGGGAGAGATAGGGAGAGGAGTGAGGGGGTTATAGTGTGAGAGAGAAAGAGAGAAAGAGAGAGAGAGGGAGATAGAGGGTGAGAGAGAGTAAAAGAGAGAAAGGAAGATTGAGAGAGGGGGAGAAGAGAGAGAAAGGGAGATAGAGAGAGAGGGGGGAGAGAGAGAAAGGGAGCGAGAGAGAGAGAGGGAGAGAGACAGGGAGATAGGGAGAGAAATGGAGCGAGAAATGGAGATAGAGAGGGTGGGAGGGAGGGAAGGAGAGAGAGGTAGAGAGAGAGTGGGAAAGAGAGATAGGGAGAGTACGAGAGAGAATGAGGGACAGAGATGAAGAGAGAGGGAGGGTGAGAGAAAGAGAGAGAGGGAGACAGATGGAGAGAGAGAGAGATAAAGTGAGAGAGAGATAAAGTGCGAGAGAGAGAGAGGAGGGAGAGAGTGAGAGAGAGGGGGAGAGAGAGAGTAAAAGAGAGAGAGAGGGAAAGGGAGAGAGAGAAAGAGAAAGAGAGGAGAGTGAGAGTGAAAGAGGAGAGCGAGAGGGAGAGAGAAGAGAGAGAGAGAGAGGGAGGGAGAGAGAGGGGGTGAGGGAGACATAATGGGAGAGAGAGAGAAAGAGTGAGAGAGAAAGGGAGATAGATAGAGAGGGGGAGAGAGAGAAAGGGAGACAAAGAGAGGGAGAAAGAGAGGGAAACAGGGAGAGAAAAAGGGAGATAGAGAGAGAGGGAGATAGAGAGGGAGGGAGGGAGAGAGTGAGAGAGAGAGGTAGAGAGAGTGTGGGAAAGAAAGATGAGGAAAGAGCGAGAGAGAGAGAGAGAGAGAGTAGGAGACCGAGAGAGAGAAAGGGAATTGGAGAGAACGTGAGGGAGAGTGATGGAGAGAGTGAGAGTGTGTGTGTGTGAGAGAGAGAAGAGAGAGAAAGGTAGGGAGGGAGAGAGAGATAGAGAGAGGAGGAATAACGAGAGAGTGAGGGAGAGAATGAGCATGGGGGAGAGAGAGAAAGAGAGAGGGGGAGAGAGAGCGATAATAAAAGGAGGGAGTGAGAGATGGAGAGAGACTGAAAGAGAGAAAGAGAGAGACTGAGAGAGAGAGAGGGAGAGAGAGACCGAGGGAGAGATAGATTGAGATAGAGAAATCAAGGGGGGAGAGAGAGGAGGGCTAGAGAGAGAGGGTGAGAGGTAGAGAGAGAAAGGTAGAGAGGCAGAAGGAGAGAGAGAGCGAGGCGGTGAGAGAGATAAAATGAGAGAGAGAGGGAGGGAGAGAGAGAAAGAGAGAGAGGGAGAGATCAAGAGAGAGGGAAAGAGGGAAATAGAGAGAGAGAGGGAGAGAGAGTGTTTAAGAAAGAGAGAGAGAGACAATGAGAGAAAGAGGGAGGGAAAGAGAGAGATGAGGAAGAGAGATCGTGCGGGGTGAGAGAGAGGGAGAGAGAATGAGAGGGGGAGAGAGGGAGACGACAGCTAGAGAGAGTGAGAGAGAGTGGGAGAGAGACATGAGGAGAGAGATAGAGAGCGAGACAGGAGAAAAGAGGGAGAGAGAGAAACATAGCGAGATAGTGAGAGAAAGAGAGAGTGAGTGAGAGAGTGAGAGAGGGGGAGAGGAGAGCTAGAGAGAAAGAGCGGGAGAGGGAGAGGGAGAGAGAGATGGAGAGCAAGAGAGAGAGGGAGAGAGATAGGGAGAGGAGTGAAGGGTTATAAAGTGAGAGAGACAGAGAGAGAGAGGGAGAGAGAGTAAGAGAGAGAAAGGGAGACAAAGGGAGAGAGAGAGATAAAGGGAGATTGAGAGAGGGGGAGAAAGGGAGAAAGGGAGATAGAGAGAGAGAGGGGGAGAGAGAGAGAGAAAGGGAGCTAGAGAGAGAGAGAGGGAGAGAGATAGGGAGATAGAGAGAAAGGGAGATTGAGACAGAAATGGAGTGAGAAATGGAGATAGAGAGGGTGGGAGGGAGGGAGGGAGAGAGGGAGAGAGAGGTAGAGAGAGAGTGTGGGAAAGAGAGATAGGGAGAGTGCGAGAGAGAGAAGGAGGGACATGGACGAAGAGAGAGGGAGGGTGAGAGAAAGAGAGAGAGGGAGACAGATGGAGAGAGAAAGATAAAGTGAGAGAGAGAGATAAAGTGCAAGAGGGAGAGAGTGAGAGAGGGGGAGAGAGAGAAAAAGAGAGAGGGAGAGAAAGGGAGAGAGAGAGAAAAAGAGAGAGGGAGAGAAAGGGAGAGAGAAAGAGAAAGAGAGGAGAGTGAGAGTGAAAGATGAGAGAGAGGGAGAGAGATAAGAGAGAGAGAGAGAGGGAGGGAGAGAGAGGGGGTGAGGTAGACAGAATGGGGGAGAGAGAGAAAGAGGGAGAGAGAAAGGGAGATAGATAGAGAGGGGGAGAGAGAGAGAAAGGGAGACATAGAGGGAGAAAGAGAGGGAGACAGGGAGAGAAAAAGGGAGATAGAGAGAGAGGGAGATAGAGGGGGAGGGAGGGAGAGAGTGAGAGAGTGAGGTAGAGAGAGAGTGGGAAAGAGAGATAAGGAGAGAGCGAGAGAGAGAAAGAGAGAGTAGGAGATCGAGAGAGAGAGGGGGAATTGGAGAGAACGTGAGAGAGAGTGATGGAGAGTGTAAGAGTGTGTGTGTGTGAGAGAGAGAGAAGAGAGAGAAAGGTAGGGATGGAGAGAGAGAGATAGAGAGAGGAGGAAGAATAAGTGAGTGAGAGAGAGAGAGAATGAGCATGGGGGAGAGAGAGAGAGGGAGAGAGAGAGCGACAAAAAAGGAGAGAGTGAGAGATAGAGAGAGACTGAAAGAGAGAAAGAGAGAGACTGAGAGAGAGAGAGAGAGAGATCGAGGGGGAGATAGACTGAGATAGATAAATCAAGGGGGGTGAGAGAGGAGGGCTAGAGAGAGAGGGTGAGAGGTAGAGAGAGTGCGAGGGGGAGAGAGAGATAAAATGAGAGTGAGGGAGGGAGATAGAAAGAGAGAGAGGGAGAGATCAAGAGATAGGGAAAGAGGGAAAGAGAGAGAGGGAGAGAGAGTGTTTGAGAAAGAGAGAGAGAGAGAGAGAGAGAGAATGAGAGAAAGAGGGAGGGAAAGAGAGAGATGAGGAAGAGAGATCGTGCGGGGTGAGAGAGGGCGAGAGAGAATGAGGGGGAGGGAGAGAGGGAGAGGACAGCTAGAGAGTGAGAGAGAGTGGGAGAGAGAGATGAGGAGAGAGATAGAGAGCGAGACAGGCAAAAAGAGGGAGAGAGAGACATATCGAGGTAGTGAGAGAAAGAGAGAGTGAGTGAGAGAGTGAGAGAGTGAGAGAGAGGGAGAGGAGAGCTAGAGAGAAAGAGTGGGAGAGGGAGAGGGAGAGAGATGGAAAAGAGAGAGAGAGAGTAAGATAGGTAGAAAGAGAGAGAGAAAGAGAGAAAAAGGGAGATAGAGCGAGACAGTGAGAAAAGGATAGAGTAAGTGAGAGGGAGTGGGAGAGTGCGCGAGAGAGAGTGAGAGAGAGTGAGAGAGGGAGGGAGAGAGAGGGAGGGAGAGAGTGAGAGAGTGAGAGAGGAAGAGAGAGGGAGAGAGGGATAGAGAAGAAGATAGAGATAGAGAGGGGGAGAGAGAGGGAGATAGAGAGGGGGAGAGGGAGTGAGGGAGGGAGAGAGTCGGGGAGAGAGTGAGAGAGTGAGAGAGAGAGGGAGCGTGAAAAGGAGAGAGAAAGGGGGAGGAGAACAAGAGAGAGCAACGGGGTGAGAGAGTGAGAGAGCGAGAGGGAGAGGGAGAGGGAGAGGGATAGGGAGAGAGAGAGAGCGAGTCAGAGAGAAAGAGAGAGAGAGAAAGGGAGAGAGAGAGAGGGAAAGAGAGACAGAGCGAGATAACGAGAGAAAGAAAGAGTGAGAGAGAGAGCCTGAGGGAGAGATGGAGAGTTAGAGAGAGAGGGAGAGAGATAGAGAGAGGAGTGAGGGAATTATAGAGTGAGAGAGAAAGAGAGAGAGGGAGGGAGAGAGAGGGGGTGAGAGAGAGTAAGAGAGAGAAAGGGAGATAGAGGGAGAGAGAGAGAAAGGGAGATAGAGAGAGGGAGAGAGAGAGAGAAAGGAAGATAGAGAGAGAGGGAGATAGACAGGGAGATAGAGAGAGAAAGGGAGATAGAGAGTGAAATGGGGAGAGAAATGGAGATAGAGAGGGTGAGAGGGAGGGAGAGAGAGAGAGGTAGAGAGAGAGTGGGAAAGAGAGATAGGGAGAGTGTGAGAGAGAAGGAGGGACAGAGACGAAGAGAGAGGGTGGGTGAGAGAAAGAGGGAGAGCGAGAGAGGGAGGGAGACAGATGGAGAGAGAGATAAAGTGAGAGAGAGAGATAAAGTGCGAGAGAGAGAGGAGGAAGAGAGTGAGAGGGAGGGGGTGAGAGAGAGAGAGAGGGAAAAGGAGAGAGAGAGAAAGAGAGAAGAGTGAGAGTGAAAGAGGAGAGCGAGAGGGAGAGAGAGATGAGAGAGAGAGGGAGGGAGGGAGAGAGAGAGACGGATTGAGGGAGAGAGAAAAAAGGAGATAGAGAGAGTGAGGGAGGGAGAGAGATAAAGGAAGATAGAGAGAGAGGGAGAGAGACAGGGAGATAGAGAGAGAAAGGGAGATATAGAGTGAAATGGGGAGAGAAATGGAGATAGAGAGGGTGAGAGGGAGGGAGGGAGAGAGAGGTAGAGAGAGTGTGGGAAAGAGAGGTAGGGAGAGTGCGAGAGAGAAGGAGGGACAGAGACGAAGAGAGAGGGAGGGTGACAGAAAGTGGGAGAGGGAGATAGGGAGGGAGACAGATGGAGAGAGAGATAAAGTGAGAGAGAGAGATAAAGTGCGAGAGAGAGAGAGGAGGGAGGGAGTAAGAGGAAGGGGGTGAGAGAGAGAGAGAGGGAAAGGGAGAGAGAGAAAGAGAGAAGAGTGAGAGTGAAAGAGGAGAGCGAGAGGTAGAGAGAGATGAGAGAGGGAGGGAGGGAGAGAGAGAGACGGATTGAGGGAGAGAGAGATAGATAGTTAGATAGGTAGATAGATAGAGAGAGATAAGAGAGAGAGGGAGAGAGTGAAAAAGATAGAGAGAGAGGGAGGGAGAGGGAGAGAGGGAGATAGATATAGAGAGAGAGAGGGTGAGAGAGAGAGACAGGGGAAGATAGGGAGAGTGAGTGAGAGAGTGAATGAGTGAGAGAGAGAGGGTGTAAGAGAGATAAAGTGAGCAAGGAAATGAGATAGAGAGGAAGAAAGAGCAGGAGAGAGAGAGGGGGAGGGAGAGAGAGTGAGAGAGAGAGAGGACGAGAGAGGGAGGGAGAGAGAGTGCGAGAGAGTGGGAGGGGGGAGAGAGGAAGAGAGTGGGAGAGAGGGGAAAGTGAGAGAAATAGAGTGAGAGGAAAGGAGAGAGGGAGAGACATAGAGCAAGCGAGAGCGAGAGAGAGAGAGACAGAGAGAGAAAGAGAAAGAGAGATAGACAGAGACATAGTGTGAGCGAGGGTGAAAGAGATAGAGAGAGACATAGAGCGAGCGATGGGGAGAGGGAGAGGGATAGAGAGAGTGAGGGAAAGAGGGAGAGAGAGCAGGGGAGAAGGAGAGAGTGAGCGGGGGGAGAGCGAGAGGGGGAGAGCGGGAGAGAGAGAGCGTTGAGGAAGGGAGAGGGAGAGAGAGGGATAGAGAGAGTGAGAGAGAGAGGGGGAGAGAGAGAGAGAAGTGCGAGAGAGAGATGAGAGAGAGAAAGTTGAGGAAGGGAGAGGGAGAGAGAGTGGAGAGAGGGAGAGGGAGAGAAAGAGATGAGAGAGAGTGGAGGAAGGGAGAGGGAGAGAGAGATGAGAGAAAGAGGGACAATGTGGGGAGAGAGTGAGTGAGAGAGACAGAGAGCGAGAGGGTGACAGAGAGGGAGAGACAAATAAAAAGAGAGAGATAGAGAGACATAGAGCGAGCGGGGGTGAGAGAGAGAGACGGAGAGGAAGCATCAGAGAGAGAAAGAAATTGAGAGAGGGAGAGCGGGGGAGAAATAGATAGATAAAGAGGAGAACGAGAGAGAGAGAAGAGAGAGAGTGGGGGAAGGGAGAGGGAGAGAGACGAGAGAGATAGAGACGACGCGAGGGAGAGAGTAAAAGAGAAAGATAGATTGATAGAGAGATGGAGAGGGTGAGAGAGATAAAGAGAGAGAGGGGGAGAGAGGGAGAGAGTCAGTAAGAGAGAGAGGGAGAGGTTGAGGGAGAGAGATAGTGAGATAGGGAGAGAGAAAGAGAGAGGGAGAATGAGAAGAGAGACACAAAGAGAGAGAGAAAGAGAAAGAGAATGGGAGATGAAGTGACATTGCGAGGGAGAAATGGAGAAAGTGTGAGTGAGTGAGTGAGAGAGAGAGCGAGAGGGTGAGAGAGTGAGAGAATGAGAGTGAGTCAGGGTGAGAGAGGGAGAGTGAGAAGGAGAGTGGGAGAGAGGGAGAAAGAGAGAGAAAGAGATTGGGCGTGAGAGAGTTAGTGGGGGAGAAAGAGATATATAGAGAGGAGTTCGAGAGAGAGAGAGATGAGAGAGGGAGAGCGGGGGAGAAAGAGATAGATAGAAAAGAGAGCGAGAGAGAGATGAGAGAGAAATTGGATGAAGGGAGAAGGAGAGAGTGACGAGAGAGAGAGAGAGGGAGAGAGAGAGGTAAAGTGAGGGAGAGACAGAGACTTAGAGAGAGACATAAAGCGAGAGTGAGATATAGTGAGAGAGAGAGAGAGAGTTTCAAAGAGAGAGGGAGAGAAAGAGAGTTTCCAAGAGAGAGGGAGAGAGTGTGTCAAAGAGAAAAGGAGAAAGGGCAAGGGAGAAAGAGAGAAAAGGAGAGACAGAGCGAGGGAGAGAGGGACAGAGAGAGAGAGAGGGAGAGACAGAGAAAGAGAAAGAATGATAGATAGATAGATAGATAGATAGAGAAAGTGAGAGAGAGACAAAGAGAGAGTGAGGGAGAGAGGGAGAGAGATAGAGATAGAGGGAGAGTGAGAGGGAGAGAAGGAGAGAGGGAGAGAGGGAGAGAGAGGGAGAGAGAGAAATAGATAGATAGAGAGACAAGGAGTGAGAGTGAGAGAGTAAGAGAGAGATGCAGAGAGAAAGAGAAAGAGAGGCAAAGTGATAGTGAGAGAGAGATTGATAGAGTGTGAGTGAGTGAGAGAGTGAACGAGTGAGAGAGAGAGAGTCAGAGAGATAGAGAGTGAGGAAGAGAGATAGAGAGAGATGAAGAGAGAGTGTAAGAGAAAGAAAGAGCGGGATAGAGAGAGGGGAGGGAGAGTGAGAGGAAGAGAGAGGGAGGGAGAGAGGGAGAGAGAGGTAGGGAGAGAGAGCGGAAGAGAGTGGTAGAGAGGGAGAGAGTGAGAGAAATGGAGAGAGAGACGGAGAGACATAGAGCGAGCGAGGGTGAGAGAGATAGAGAGAGACATAGAGCCAGCGGGGGTGAGAGAGAAAGGGAGAGAGAGATTAACAGAGAGGGAGAGAGAGAGAGGGAGAGAGACAGAGTGCGGGGGAGAAAGAGAGAGAGGAGAGCGAGAGAGAGTGTGGAGGAAGGGAGAGGGAGAGAGAGGTGAGAGAGAGTGGAGGAAGGGAGAGGGAGAGAGATGAGAGAGAGAGAGATTGCGCGAGGGAGGGAGTGAAAGAGAAAGATAGATAGATAGATAGATAGGTAGATATATAGATAGATATTGAGATTGAAAGGGAGAGAGAAATAGAGAGAGAGATAGAGAGAGAGATAAATAGAGAGATAGGTGGAGAGAGTGAGAGAGAGAGACGGAGAGAGAGATTGAGTGAGAGAGAGGGATGGAGATAGGGAGAGAGGGAGAGAGAGGGTGAGAGAGCGAGAGAGAGGGAAAGACAAAAATAGAGAGACAGCGAATGAGAGAGGATGAGGGGGAGAGAGAGAGATACCGAGATAGGGCGAGAGAGAGAAAGAGAGAGGGAGAACGAGAAGAGAGATATAGAGAAAGAAAAAGAGAATGAGAGACAATGAGATATAACGAGAGAGAGACGGAGAGAGAGTGAGTGAGTGAGGGAGACAAAGAGCGAGAGGGTGAGAAAGAGAGGGAGAGACAAAGAAAAAGTGAGAGATAGGGAGACATAGAGCGTGCGAGGGCAAGAGAGAGAGAGAGAAATAGATTGAGAGAGAGAGCGGGGGAGATAGAGAGATAGATAGGGAGAGAGTGAAGGAGAAAGAGAGAGTGAAAGAGAGAGATTAGAGAGAGAGTGGAGGAAGGGAGAGGGAGAGAGAGATGAGAGAGATAGAGACAGCGTGAGGGAGAGAGTGAAAGAGAAAGATAGAGAGATTGAGAAGTTGAGAGATATAGAGAGAGAGATAAAGAGAGATAAAGAGAGATAGAAGGAGAGGGTGAGAGAGAGATGGAGAGAGAGTGGGGGAGAGAGACCGAGAGTGAGAGAGAGGGGGAGAGAGGGAGAGAGTCAGTAAGAGAGAGAGAGGGAGAGGATGATGGAGAGAGAGATAGTGAGATAGGGAGAGAGAGAAAGAGAGAGGGAGAATGAGAAGTGAGACACAAAGAGAGAGAGAAAGAGAGTGAGTCGAGTACAGAGAGTGGGGGGAGAGAGAGGGAGAGAGTGAGTGAGTAAGAGAGAGAGGGAGAAAGCGAGAAAGGGAGGGAGATAGAGAGATAGAGAGAGGACGAGGGGGAGAGAGTGTGTGAGATAGCTAGATAGGGTGAGAGAGAAAGAGAGAGGGAGAGCGAGAAGACAGACATAGAGAGAGAGAGAGAAAGAGAATGGGAGACAAAGTGAGATAGCGGGGGAGAGACAGAGAGAGTAATTGAATGAGAGAGAGAGAGAGGGTGAGAGAGTGAGAGTGACTGAGGGTGAGAGAGGTAGAGGGACAGGGAGAGTAAGAGAGGGAGAGAGAGAGATTGAGAGAGGGAGAGAGAAAGGGAGATAGAGAAATGGATAGATAGAGAGACGAAGTGTGACAGGGAGAGAGCGTGAGAGAGGGAGATGCAGAGAGAAACAGAAAGAATCATAGAGAGATTAGAGGAGAGAGAAAGAGAGAGGGGGAGCAAGAAGAGAGAGAGCATTAGAGAGAGATAAAGAGAGAGAAAGTGAGAGAGAGAAAGAGATAAAAAGAATGAGAAGGAGACATAAAGTAATAGCGAGAGAGAGATTCAAAGAGTGTGAGTGAGTGGGAGAGTGAATGAATGAGAGAGAGTAAGAGAGATAGAGAGAGCGAGGAAGAGAGATAGAGAGAGAGAGAGGAAGAGAGAGGGGGAGGGAGAGAGAATGAGGGAGAGAGGGAGAGGGAGGGAGAGAGAGTGTGAGGGAGAGAGGGGGAGGGAGAGAGAGTGAGGGAGAGAGAGAGTTTAAGAGAGTGGGAGAAAGGGAGAGAGTAAGAGAAATGGAGATAGAAAGGGAGAGACATAGAGCAAGTGGGAGAGAGAGAGTGAGAGAGAGAGTGGAAGAGAGGGAGGGAAGGAGAGAGAGGGAGGGAGAGAGTGGGAGAGAGAGAGGGAGGGAGAGAGAGCGGAAGAGAGTGGGAGAGAGGAAGATAGTGAGAGAAATAGAAAGAGGGAGGGAGAGACATAAAGCAAGATGGAGCGAGAGAGAGAGAGGGAGAGACAGAGAGAAAGAGAGAGGGAGAGAGGGAGAGAGACATAGAGCGAGCGAGGGTGAGAGAGATAGAGAGAGACATAGAGCCAGCGAGGGCGAGAGAGAGGGTAAGAGAGAGAGTGAGAGAGAGAGGGAGAGAGAGATTGGGGGGAGATCGAGAAAAGAGAGAGTGCGTGTGTGTGTGAGGGAGTGAGGAAGAGTGAGAGGGAGAGTGAGAAGAGAGACATTGAGAGACAAAGAGAAAGAGAATGGGAGACAAAGCGAGATAGCGAGAGAGAGACGAAGAGAGAGTGAGTGAGAGAGAGAGTGAGAGTGATAGGGTTAGAGAGTGAGAGAGAGAGTGAGTGAGGGTGAGAGAGAGGGGGAGCGAGCGAGAAAAAGATAGATGGAGAGGGAGAGAGAGTGGGAGAGAGAGAGGAAAGAGAGAGATACGGAGAGAAAGGGAAAGAGAGACAGAGCTAGGTAGCGAGATAGAGATGGAGAGTGAGAGAGAGGAAGAGAGAGGAAGAGAGAGAGGGTGAGAAAGAGGGAGAGAGAAAGGGAGAGAGAGAGCACAAGAGAGAGATAGGTAGAGAGAAAGGGAGAGCGAGAGCGAGAGAGAGGGGGAGAGTGAGAGGGCACACATAGAGAAAAAGAGAGAGAGAAAGGAAGAGATAAAATGAGATAGCGATAGAGCGACAGAGAGAGTGAGTGAGAGAGTGAGACAGAGAGAGCGAGAGGGTTAGAGATCGAGATAGAGAGAGAGAAAGTGAGAAAGAGTGCGTGAGAGTGAGAGAGATAGGGGGAGCAAGAGAGATAGAGAGAGATGGGGAGGGTGAGAGAGGGATAGAGACAAAGTTAGAGAGAAAGAGAAAGAGAGAGAGTGTGAGATAGCGAGATAGAGACGTAGACAAAGAGAGAGAGGAAGATAAAGAGGGAGAGAGACAGGGGAAGAGAGAAGGAGAGAAAGAGGGGAAGAGAGGGAATGAGAAAGACAGGGAGATAGAGAAAGAGAGATGGTGTGTGTTTGTGAGAGAGAGAAAGAGAGCGAGAGAGGAGGAGAAAGAGACGGGGAGAGCGAGAAGAGAGAGGGAGAGAGAGTGTGTGTGTGTGTGTGTGAGAGTGAGAGAGATGGAGAGAGGGAAAGAATGTGGGGGAGAGCAAGAAGAGAGAAAGAGTGTGTGAGAGAAGGAGAGAGGGGAAATAGGGAGAGAGAGAATGATAGAGAGTGGGGGGTCAAAGAGAGAAAGGGAGAGAGAGAAGAGAGGGCGAGGGAGAGAGAGTGGGAGAGAAAGGGAGAGGCTGTGTTTGTGTGTGTGTGTGAGAGAGAGAGAGAGAGTGAGAGAGAGAGACGGGGAGAACGAGGAAGGAGAGAGAGAGAGTGTGTGTGTGTGTCTGAGGGAGAGAGGGGGAGAGGGTGGGGGAGCGCGAGAAGAAAGAGAGTGTGTGAGGGAATGAGAGAGAGAGCGGGAGAGAGGGGGAAGGAGGGAGAGAGAGAGATAGGTAGAGTCAGGGAGAGAGAGAAAGAGAGAAATAGATAGATAGATAGAGAATGAGAATGAGAGAGACATAGAGAGAAATAAAGAGAGAGATTGAGTGAGTGTGAGAGAGAGATAAAGAACGAGAATGAGGTGGAGAGAGAGAGGGAGAGCGAGAAGAGAGATAGAGTGTCACAGAGTGTTTGTGTGTGTGTGTGAGAGAGAGAGAGAAAGAGAGAGAGGGAGAGAGAGGGAGAGCTAGAAGAGAGAGAGAGGGGGGGAGAGCTAGAAGAGAGAGAGAGTGTGAGAGAGAAAGAAAGAGAGAGGGAGAGTTAGAAGAGAGAGTGAGAGTGAGTGAGTGAGAGTGTGTGTGTGTGTGTGTTGGAGTGAGTGATAGAAAGAGAGAGAGAGGGCATGATAACGAGAGAGAGAGCGCATGATAACGAGAGAGAGATGGAGAGATAGGGTGAGAGAGAGAGGGTGAGAGAGAGAGGGTGAGAGAGTGAGAGAGAGAGAGAGGAAGGGAGAAAGAGAGAGGTAGAGAGACTAAGAGAAAGAGAAAGAGAGAGTGTATGCGTGAGAGAGAGAGAACGAGGGAGTGTGTGTGTGTGAGAGAGAGAGAGAGAAACATAGCGAGATAGCGAGAGAGATGGATAAAGAGGAAGAGAAGAAAAAGAGGGAGAGAGAGTGTGTGTGAGAGAGGGAGGAAGTGCGAGAGTGAGAGCGAGAGAGGGAGGGAGGGAGAGAGAGAGAGACAGAGAGAAATAGAAAGAGAGAGATAACGAGAGATAGATTGAGATAGTGAGAGAGAGATGGAGAAAGAGCGAGAGCGAGAAGAGAGAGAGTGTGTTTATATGTGTGAGGGAGAGGGAAAGAGATAGAGAGGGAGAGCGAGAAGAGAGAGAGAGTGTCTGTGTGTGTGTGTGTGTGTGTGTGTGTGTGTGTGTGCGTGCGTGTGTGTGTGAGAGAGAGAGAGAGATAGAGCTAGAAAGCGAGAGAGAGACAGAGAGAGAGAGCGAGAGAGAGTGTGAGAGAGTGAGAGTGAAAGAGTGAGGGAGACAGAGTGAGGGAGAGAGAGGCAGAGAAAGAAAGAGATGGAGAGAGAGAGGGGGGTGGAAGAGAGAGATAGGGAGAGGGAGTGGGAGAGAGAGGGAGAGAGGGAGAGAGATAGGGAGAAAGAGGGGGAAGGGAGAGAGATAGAGCAGAGCTAGCGAAAGAGTGAGAGAGAGATCGAGAGTGAACAGAGCTAGCGAGAGAGTGACAGTGAGATCGAGAGAGACCAGAAGTAGCAAGAGAGAGAGGGGGAAGGGAGAGAGACAAAGAGAGGTAGAGAAAGAAAGACAGAAATAGGTAGAGAGAGAGTGAGTGAGAGAGAGAGAGAAATAAAGAGAAAGGGACAGGGAGAGAGTGAAGGAGAGAGGGAGAGAGAGTGAGAGAGAGGGAGAGTGAGAAGATAGAGAGTGTGTGTGTGAGAGAGAGAAGGAGAGGAGAGATAGAGATAGCGAGATGGGGAGAGAGAGGGAGAGGAGAGCTAGGGAGAGAGGGGGTTAAAGAGTGAGTGAGTGAGTGAGTGAGAGAGGGAGAGGGAGAGAGTGTTAGTGAGTGAGAGAGAGAGGGAGAATGAGAGGGAGAGGGAGAGAGTGTTAGTGAGTGAGAGAGAGAGGGAGAATGAGAGGCCGATTGAGTGAGCAACAGAGAGAGAGAAAGAGAGTGATAGACAGAGAGGGAGTGAGAGAGGGAGGGAGAGAGATGCTGGTCGTCGCGGCGTGTGCTTGTCGGAAGCGTGGAGGCGCGAGGGCTTTTAAAGAAATAAAATTTTAATAAAAAATGAATCTTTTAATAAAATAAAACTTGCACAACGCCATGATATCCAAATAAATTTTTTATTGAAAACTTTTTTTCAATCAGTCATGATCTATTATATATTTATAAGTTAAATTTACAACATACAAAGTTATGAATCATATATATTTTGTAGTCTATATAAAGTGTCCTTGCAAAAATTGATCCATCAATGCAAGAGGACGTGTATGGGCACGTAGAATATTACAAGATACTTTTTCTGTCTCTAGATATTCTCAACACATGAGACCTAGAGATTTACTGAGAAGGATTTTAGTGAGACGATTCTCTAAAAGAACGTGATGATTATTCTTTTAGAAATTTGATTAACGTTTAACCACAGAAGAAACACTCGCTGACACTAATCGTGTTCTCAATTCAACTCTTGATTGACGAACTGATGATCTAGTCAACTGGTTTTCTCCTCTTCTATCAACCAATAAGGCCATTAGAATAATATATGTATATATTCTAGATAGTGGTGTATGACATTTTAAGAATAAAATGAAATAATATTTAATTATAAAATTACCAATTACACTCTAGACAACTTAGTACAGAGGCAACTCGGAGAATATGTACCTATAATCCTAAGCTTTCAATAAACCAGATTATTAATTAAACTTATTTATTAATTCTATTATTAACAAACAGACTTTAACGAGTGAATCAAAAGATTTAGTAAACATGCATAGGGGTTCATGACTACTCAGGATTCAGAATGATCTACATATGATCATCGAATTGATGTGTATTAAATTTTTATGATAAATAACATGTTAATAAAAATATTAATCCACATCAGTCATTTCATATATAATTTTATTATATAAAGTGCATTCACTAACATGTCTATTCACTAATGATGGAGACAATAGGTTACATTGACATGTCAACCTTCTCCCACTCACAATTTTAGGATAATGTGTTTCTATTTTAATTAATCAATTAATTTCAAATTAATTACTAGTTAAAATAATAACCCTATGAATATTTAATTAACAGTTAATCCAATCTCATTGGTCTAAGTTCATTTAACTTTTTGTAGCGCCTAAGTCAGCGAGACAGAGAGAAAGAGAGAAAGGGAGAGAGAGAGAGAAAAGAGATAAAGTGACATACCATTAGAAATTGGGTGAGTGAGAAAGAGAGGGAGAGAGAGGAAAGGAGAGAGACTGAGGGAAAGAGAGAGTGAGAGAGAGAGAGAGGGAGGGAGAGAGAGGGAGGGAAGGAGTGAGAGAGAGGGAGAGAGATAGTGAGTGAGAGAGAGTGTGTGTGTGAGAGAGAGAGAGGGAAAGAGAGAGGAAAACAGAGACGGAGAAAAGAGGGAGAGAGAGGGGAGAGATAGAGAGGCAGAGAGGGAGGGAGAGAAAGAGGGAGGGAGAGAGGGAGATAGGGAGAGAGAGGAAGATAGAGAGGGGGGAGAGACAGGGAGATAGAGAGGGAGGGAGGGAGGGAGGGATCTGGGCATAGAGAGAGTGGGGGAGAGAGTGAGAAAGTGAGAGAGAGGAAGAAAGAAAGGGAGAGAGGAAGCGGGAGGAGAATAAGAGAGAGAGAGCAGGATAGAGAAAGGGAAAGGAGAACAAGAGAGAAAGAGAGAGAGAGAGCAAGGGGTGACAAAATGAGAGAGAGAGGGGGAGAGTGTGAGAGAGAAGAGCGAGCGAGTTAGAGAGAAAGAGAGAAAGAGAGAGAGAAAGAAAGAGTGAGAGAGAGAGCCCGAGGGAGAGATGGAGCGCAAGAGAGAGATAGGGAGAGAGATAGGGAGAGAGATAGGGAGAGGAGTGAGGGGGTTATTGAGTAAGAGAGAAAGAGAGAGAGAGGGAGAGAGAGGGGGTAAGAAAGAGTAAGAGAGAGAAAGGGAGATAGAGGGAGAGAGAGACATGGAGATAGATGGAAATAAGGAGAGAGACAGGGAGATAGAGAGTGAGAAACAGAGATAGAGCGAGAGATAGAGAGAGTGAGGGAGATAGAGAGGGAGGGAGGGGGAGAGAGAGGTAGAGGGAGAGAGTGGGAAAGAGAGATGGGGTGAGAGAAAGAGATAGAGTAGGAGACTGAGAGAGAGAATTGGAGAGAACGTGAGAGAGATGGAGAGAGTGAGAGTGTGTGTGTGTGTGAGAGAGAGAGAGAGAGAGTGAGAGTGATAGAGAGAGAATGACAAAGGGGGAGAAAGAGCAAGAGAGAGGGAGAAAAAGAGAGAGATTGTGTGAGGAAAAAGGAGAGAGAGACGGAGAGAGTGAGAGAGGGAGAAAGAATAAGAGAGAGGGAGAGAGTGAGAGAGATAGAGAATGAGAGAGAGAAAGAGAGATTGAGAGAGAGGGAGGGAGAGAAAGAGAGAGACCGAGGGAGGGATAGACTGAGATAGAGAAATCTAGGGGGCGAAAGAGAGGAGAGCTAAAGAGAGAAGGTGAGAGGTAAAGAGAGAAAGGTAGAGAAAGAGAAGGAGAGAGAGAGCGAGGGGGTGATAGAAAGGGAGAGAAAGGAGGAGAGAGAGATAAAGTGAGAGAGATAGGGACAGAGAGAGAGAAAGAGAGAGATAGAGAGGAAGCGAGAGGGAGAAATAGAGAGAGAGGTAGAGAGGGAGAGAGAGAGAGGGAGAGAGAGTGTGTATAGGAGAGAGGGAGATAAAAAGACAGTGAGAGAAAGAGGGAGGGAAAGAGAGATCGGAGAGGAGAGAGAGCGAATGGGGGGAGAGAGAGAGGGAGAGAGAGAGGGAGAGAGAGAGGGAGAGAGAGAGGGAGAGAGAGAATGAAAGGGAGGGAGGGAGGGAGAGAGAGAATGAGAGGGTGGGAGAGAGGGAGAGGAGAGCTAGAGAGTGGGAGAGAGAGATGGGGAGAGGGAGAGAGAGACAGACAGAATGAGAGAGAAAGAGAGAGAGAGAGACATAGCGAGACAGTGAGAGAAAATGAGAGAGTGAGTGAGAGAGTGAGAGAGAGGGGAAGAGAGAGGGGAAGATGAGAGTAAAGAGAGAGTGTGAGTGAGAGAGAGAGGGAGAGAGAGATGGAAGAGAGAGAGAGCGAGACAGGCAGAAAGAGAGAGAGAAGGAGAGAAAGAAAGAGAGACAGAGCGAGATAGTAAGAGAAAGAGAGAGTGAGTGAGAGAGAGTGAGAGAGTGCGTGAGAGAGAGTGAGAGAGAGGAAATGTGAGAGAGGGAGAGAGGTAAAGAGAGTGAGAGAGAGGGAGATAGAGAGAGGGAGATAGAGAGAGGGAGAGAGAGATGGAGATAGAGAGAGGGAGAGAGAAAGAGAGGGGGAGTGTAAGAATGAGAGAGAGGTGTTTTTGGGAAAGACAGAGAGAGAGGGGGTAAGAAAGAGTAAGAGAGAGAAATGGAGATAAAGGGAGAGAGACAGACATGGAGATAAGTAGAAATAGGGATAGAGACAGGGAGATAGAGAGTGAGAAAGGGGGATAGAGCGAGGGATAGAGAGAGTGAGGGGGATAGAGAGGGAGGGAGGGGGAGAGAGAGAGGTAGAGGGAGAGAGTGGGAAAGAGAGATGGGGAGAGAGAAAGAGATAGAGTAGGAGACTGAGAGAGAGAATTGGAGAGAACGTGAGAGAGAGATGGAGAGAGTGAGAGTGTGTGTGTGTGTGTGAGAGAGAGAGAGAGTGAGAGTGATAGAGAGAGAATGACAAAGGGGGAGAGAGAGCAAGAGAGAAAGAGAAGAAGAGAGAGATTGTGTGAGGAAAAAGGAGAGAGAGACAGAGAGAGATTGAGAGAGGGAGAAAGAATAAGAGATAGGGAGAGAGTGAGAGAGATAGAGAAGGAGAGAGAGAGAAAGAGAGATTGAGAAAGAGAGAGAAAGGGAGGGAGAGAAAGAGAGAGACCGAGGGAGGGATAGACTGAGACAGAGAAATCGAGGGGGGCGAAAGAGAGGAGAGCTAGAGAGAGAAGGTGAGAGGTAAAGAGAGAAAGGTAGAGAAAGAGAAGGAGGAGAGGCGAGGGGGTGATAGAAAGGGAGAGAAAGGAGGAGAGAGAGATAAAGTGAGAGAGAGATAGGAACAGAGAGAGAAAGAGAGAGATAGAGAGGAAGCGAGAGGCAGAAATAGAGAGAGAGGGAGAGAGGGAGAGAGTTAGAGAGAGTGGGGGGAGAGAGAGAGGGAAATAGAGAGTGTGTATGGGAGAAAGAGAGAGATAAAAAGACAGTGAGAGAAAGAGGGAGGGAAAGAGAGATCGGAGAGGAGAGAGAGCGAATGGGGGGAGAGAGAGAGGGAGAGAGAGAATGGAAGGGAGGGAGGGAGGGAGAGAGAATGAGAGGGTGGGAGAGAGGGAGAGGAGAGCTAGAGAGTGGGAGAGAGAGATGGGGAGAGGGAGAGAGAGACAGGCAGAATGAGAGAGAAAGAGAGAGAGAGAGAGAGACATAGCGAGACAATGAGAGAAAATGAGAGAGTGAGTGAGAGAGTGAGAGAGAGAGGGGAAGAGAGAGGGGAAGATGAGAGTAAAGAGAGAGTGTGAGTGAGAGAGAGAGAGAGGGAGAGAGAGATGGAAGAGAGAGAGCGAGACAGGCAGAAAGAGAGAGAGAGAAGGAGAGAAAGAAAGAGAGACAGAGCGAGATAGTGAGAGAAAGAGAGAGTGAGTGAGAGAGAGTGAGAGAGTGCGTGAGAGAGAGTGAGAGAGGAAAGGTGAGAGAGGGAGAGAGAGGGAAAGAGAGTGAGAAAGAGGGAGATAGAGAGAGGGAGAGAGAGATGGAGATAGAGAGAGGGAGAGAGAAAGAGAGGGGGAGTGTAAGAATGAGAGAGAGGTGTTATGGGGAAAGACAGAGAGAGCATGGGGAGAGAGAGCGGAACGAGAAAGAGAGTGGGTGAGATAGAAAGTGAGAGGGAGGGAAAGTGAGAGAGAGGAAAATTGAGAGAGGCAAAGAGAGAGGGAGAGCGAAGGCAGATAGAGAGAGATGGGGAGAGAGAGAGAAAGAAAGAGAGACAGTGAGATAGCGAGAAAAAGAGAGAATGAGAGGGAGCGCACGGGGGAGATATGGAGGGAGGGAGAGATATAGGGAGAGGAGCACTAGGGAAAGAGAGAGTGAGGGGGTTATAGAGTGAGAGTGAGGGAGAGAGAGGGAGAGAGAGAGTGTGTTTGTGGGAGAAAGAGAGAGAGAGAAAAAGACAGTGAGAGAAAGTGGGAGGGAAAGAGAGAGTGCAGGGGAGAAAGAGCAAACGGGGGAGAGAGAGGGAGAGAGAGAATGAGAGGGAGGGAGAGAGGGAGAGAGAGAATGGGAGGGTGGGAGGGAGGGAGAGGAGAGCTAGAGAGTGTGGGAGGGAGAGATGGGGAGAGAGAGATAGGCAGAAAGAGAGAGTAGGAGAGAGAGAGAGAGAAAGAGAGAGAGAGAGAGAGAGAGAGAGAAACATAGCGAGACAGTGAGAGAAAATGAGAGAGTGAGTGAGAGAATGAGAGAGAGGGGAAGAAGAGAGCTAAAGAGAGAGTGTGAGTGAAAGAGAGAGTGAGAGAGAGATTGAAAAGGGAGAGACCGAGACATGCAGAAAGAGAGAGAGAGAAGGAGAGAAAGAAACAGAGATAGAGAGAGATAGTGAGAGAAAGAGAGAGTGAGTGAGAGAGTGAGAGAGAGAGGAAAAGTGAGAGAGGGAGAGAGGGAAAGAGAGGGAGATAGAGAAAGGGAGAGAGAGGGGGAGATAAAGAGAGGGAGAGAGAAAGAGACGGGGAGTGTAAGAAAGAGAGAGAGGTGTTGTGGGGAGAGACAGAGAGAGCAGGGGGAGAGAGAGGGGAACGAGAGAGAGTGGGTGAGATAGAAAGAGAGAGGGAGGGAAAGTGAGAGAGAGGAAAATAGAGAGAGGAAAAGGGAGAGGGAGAGTGCGAAGGTAAATAGAGAGAGGGGGAGAGAGAGAAAGAAACAGAGAGAGTGAAATAGCGAGAGAAAGAGAGAATGAGAGAGAGTCCACGGGGGAGATACGGAGAGTGAGAGAGAAGGAGACAGATAGAGGGAGGAGCGCTAGAGAAAGAGAGAGTGAGGGGGTTATAGAGTGAGAGTGAAAGAGACAGAGAAGGAGAGAGAGAGGGAGAGAGAGAGCAAGGGAAAGAGAGAGAGAGTGACAGAGAGAGAGAGAAAGAGAGAGGGAGAGAGTGAGAGAGAGGGGGGAGAGAATGAGAGAGAGTGTGAGAGAGGTAAGAGAGAGGGAGAGAGAGAGTGTGAGAGAGGATAAGAGAGAGAGGGAGAGAGAGAGAGATAGGGGGATGGGGAGAAAGAGGGAGAGAGAGAGGGAGATAGAGAGGGAGGGAGGGAGGGAGAGATAGAGAGTGAGAAAGAGAGAGGTAGAGGGAGAGAGGGAGAGAGAGAGGGAGACAGCGGGAGAGAGAGGGTAGGAGAGTGAGAGAGAGAGAGAGAGATAGGGGGATGGGGTTATAGTATGAGAGAGAAAGAGACAGAGAGGGAGAGAGAGGGAGAGTGGGAGAGAGGAAAAGAGAGAGAGGGAAAGAGAGAGAATGAGAGAGAGAGAGAGGAAAAGA
>QANY01005875.1:137943-155177 GCA_003255025.1 Datisca glomerata | reverse complement strand
TTTATACAATTTTTTATTTTACCGAAAAAAAGAGTGCCTGTGAGGTCCTTGAATTATTTTTGTTTCTTACATTCTATTGCAGTAATGTCAAACCAAAGTGGAGATAATGATGTTGGTCATGTTCCTGATGCTATGCTACGTGAGGCTCAACAAGGAGAGTTTACACGTTTTAATCGAAATATGGAGGCAATGAGGGATGCATTAGAGCGTATGGATGCAAGGTTGCAAGCGGTTGAAAGACCAACACATAATCACAACGAGAGGTGACGAGGAGGCAGAAACCGAATATCTCAAATTGATGACTTGGAAGATGAATATTTTGATTATAATGAGGATGATGAAGATACAATTGTTGGAAGAGTCATGCCTAGAGGAGGAAGAGAAGGTCGCAGTTTTGGTAGTGGTAGAGGGAGAATGCGAGAAAGTCAATTCTATCATCGAAACCAAGGCAATGACGATTTTGTAGATAGAAATTTGGGAAGCATTAAAATTAAAATACCTCATTTTCAAGGTTAATCAGATCCGGAGGTGTATTTACAATGGGAAAAGAAGGTGGAACTCATATTTGATTGTCATCAATTTAGTGAGGAGAAGAAGGTCAAGTTGGCGGTCACCGAATTTTCATATTATGCTATAGTTTGGTGGGATCAATTGGTGACAAGTAGAAGAAGAAATTTGGAGAATACAATTGAGACTTTGAATTATCTCAAGTCTACAATGAGGAAGAGATTTGTACGTAGGCATTTTCATAGGGAACTTGTGCAAAAACTTCAAGTTCTTAGACAAGGCAGTAGGGGTGTGGATGATTACTACAATGAGATGGAAATGCTCATGACTAGGGTTGATATAGAGGAGGATACTGCAACCACTATGGCACGTTTCTTGGCTGGTTTGAACAAGGAGATAGCTAACCAAGTGGAATTGCAACCTTATGTAGAGTTAGAAGAGATGGTGCACATTGCCATCAAAGTGCAAAAGCAACTCCAAGGAAGAGGGGCAGCAAGGTATGTTTCCAGACCTTATTCCAACTCTAAATCTACTTGGAAAAGGAATGGGAGGAGTGATTTTAAGGGTGGAAATAAGGATGCTTATGATGGTTCAAAGGGAAAGACTAATACGATTTACAAAGAAAAATCCAAACTCGAAGAGCCTAAAGGGAGAAATAGAGACATTAAGTGTTGGAAGTGTCAAGGTGTAGGTGATATTAGCAAGGAATTCCCTAATAGGGGAACTATGACCCTATGAAATGGTGAGATAGTGACTGATGAAGACGAGGGTGACAATGAAAGCGATGAGGAGGAGATGCTTGAATTGGAGAGTTGTAGTGAATGGAGAATTGAAGAACCGATTAGGGGTTATGTGTTGGTTACAAGACATGCTCTTAACACCCGATTGAAGGAGGATTGTCATGAGAAGTAGCGAGAGAACTTGTTCCATACAAGGTGTCATGTTAAAGGCAAGGCATGTAGTGTGATTATCGATGGTGGGAGTTGCACTAATGTGGTGAGTACAATCTTGATTAATCGATTGGGGTTTTCTACTACACTACACCCACGCCCATACAAGCTTAAATGGCTAAATGATTGTGGTGAGGTCAAGGTGAATAGGCAATCTACTATATCATTTTCAATTGGTAAATATCATGATGAGGTGTTGTATGATGTGGTTCCTATGAATGCTGGAGATATTTTTCTTGGTAGGCCGTGCAATTTGATAGAAGAGCTATGCATGATGGGTACCTCAATAGGTATTCATTCACCAAGGATGGATGGAAAACCATACTAACACCACTTTCCTCAAAAGAAGTGTATGAAGACCAATGTAAAATGGAAAGGATGAGAGTGGAGGCTGAAAAGAAAGAAAAAGAGAGCAAGAAAAGTGCTTTAGAGAGTGAAAACAAAAAGAGTGAAAAGAAAGAGGGAAAAGAAAGAGGGAAAAGAAAAAGGAGAGAAAAGTACAAAGAGTGTGAGTTTAGTAGCCAAGGCAAGTGAGGTTAGACATGTATTGTACTCCAATCGGCCTATATTTTTACTCTTGTACAAAGGGGCTTATTTTGTAACTAATGAACTTAACCCCTCTTTGCCCAGTGTGTTTGTTGATCTTTTCGCAGAAATTTGAAGACATGTTTCCTGAGGAGATGCCTAGTGGTTTACCACCAATTAGAGGCATAGAACATCAAATTGACTTCATTCGTGGAGCTGCCATACCCAATAGGCCAGCATATAGAACAAATCCAAGTGAGACAAAGGAGATCCAAAAATAAGTGGAGGAGTTGCTAGCTAAGGGTATGTGAGGGAGAGTCTAAGTCCTTGCTCGGTTCCTAATATTCTTGTGCCACAAAAGGATGGAACATGGAGGATGTGTGTGGACTATCGAGCCATCAATAAAATCACTGTAAAGTATCGTCACCCTATTCCTCGGTTAGATGACATGTTTAATGAATTATATAGTTCTTGTTTGTTCACTAAGATAGACTTGAAATATGGTTATTATCAAATTCGAATGAATGTTGGAGATGAATGGAAAACAGCATTTAAGACAATGTATGGGTTGTATGAGTGGCTTGTTATGCCATTTGGTCTTACTAATGCACCTAGCACATTCATGAGATTGATGAACCATGTGTTGCGTGAGTACTTGGGAAAGTTTGTTGTTGTTTACTTTGATGATATTCTCATTTAGTCTAAGTGCTTAGATGATCATATCATGCATGGCGTCAAGTACTAGAAATACTTAGGCAAGAAAAGTTGTATGCTAACCTTAAGAACAGTTTTTGCATGGAGAGGGTTAATTTTCTTGGTTTTATAGTGTCTAGTCAAGGTATTGAGGTTGATGAGGACAAGAGCCATTAAGGAATGGTCAAGACCTAAGAATTCTAGTGAGGTGAGGAGCTTTCATGGGCTTGCTGGTTTCTTTAGGAGATTCATTAGGGATTTTAGCACTATAGCCGCACCTTTGAATGAGTTAGTTAAGAAGAATGTTGGTTTTGTTTAGAGAGAGGCACAAGAACATGCATTTAATGAACTTAAGGATAATTTGTGTGATGCACCTTTGCTTGATTTACCTAACTTTGATAAAACTTTTGAGATTGAATGTGATGCTAGTGGCATAGGAATTGGAGCTGTTTTGATGCAAGACCAAAGACCACTAATGTACTTTAGTGAGAAGTTAGGTGGGGCAGCCATGAAGTATCCAACATATGACAAGTGTCCAACATTCGAGCTCTGCAAACATTGCAACATTATTTATGGCCTAGGGAGTTTGTGATACACACTGACTATGAAAGTCTAAAGCATTTACAGGGTCAAGATAAGCTGAACCGTAGGCATGCTAAATGGGTGGAGTTCATTGAAACATTCTCATATGTGATTAAGTATAAGCAAGGTAAAGAGAATGACGTTGCGAATGCATTATCCAGAAGGTATACTCTACTTAATTCTCGTAGTGCTAAATTGTTGGGTTTTGAGCATGTTAAGGATTTGTATCAATATGATGATGATTTTGGTGAAATATATGCATCTTGTGATCGTGGAGCTGGTACGGATGATTTTTACTTGTTTGATGGTTTCTTGTTTAAGAGAAATAAGTTGTGCATTCCTAAGTTTTCTATGAGGGAATTGTTGATTAAGGAAGCACATGGAGGAGGCTTAATGGGGCATTTTGGGGTAAATAAGACCTATGAGATGCAGTTAGCATATTTCTTTTAGCCTGGTATGAAACATGATGTGCATAAGATTTGTGAGCATTGCATTACATGTAGAGAAGCTAAGTCTAGGTTGAAACCGCATGGGTTGTATACACCACTACCTGTTCCTAATGAACCTTCGACAGATTTGTCTATGGATTTTGTGCTTGGATTGCCTAGAAGTAGGAAAGGCTGTGATAGTATCTTTGTCGTGGTAGATAGATTTAGTAAGATGGCTCATTTTATACCATGTCATAAAACTGATGATGCTAAATTGATTGCTGATTTATTTTTCAAAGATGTTGTGCGATTACATGACATACCTAAGAGCATTGTTAGTGATAGAGATGTTAAGTTTTTGAGTCACTTTTGGCGTGTGTTATGGGGAAAGTTAGGAAAGTTATTGTTTTCAACTACTTGTCACCCTCAAACTGATGGGCAAACTGAGGTAGTTAATAGGACGTTGATTACTTTACTTAGGGCAATCATAGAAAAGAACATTAGGACATGGGAGGATTGTTTGCCATTTGTGGAGTTTGCTTACAATAGGGTTGTTCATAGCATTACTCATTGTTCTCCATTTGAGATTATTTATGGATTTAATCCGCTCACTCCTATTGATTTATTACCATTGCCACCCAATAATTTTGTGAGTGTTGATGCTAATTCTAAGGCAGATTTGGTGAAGAAGTTACATAAGCAAGTTAAAGAGAGGATTGAGAAGCAAATTGCTCAAGTCGCTTCACGTGTGAATAAGGGACGAAAACCAATGATTTTTTATCCTGGAGATTGGGTTTGGGTTCATTTTCGTAAAGAGAGATTTCCACTTCAAAGAAAGTCCAAGCTCATCCCTAGAGGCGATGGTCCTTTCCAAATTCTTGAAAGGATTAATGACAACGCATACAAAATTGACCTACCAGGTGAGCATAATGTTAATGCTTCTTTTAATGTAGTTGGTTTAACTCTCCCCTCTCTCTAGAATTCTCATTTTTGTTTTAGCCTCTCCCTCCCTTAGGGGAGGCCACGACCTCTAACAATGGTTAATGATGAGTACATTAAGCATGCTGCAGAAGTTGGTAAGCAAGTTTCAGGTGGTGTTAAGAAAGATTCAGCTAGTGGGCAAGCTAAGCTTGGAGTGTCTTTCAATGGCCATGCTGTTTTGAATCATACGGTTACTAAGGGAGCTAGGGAAGCTAAAACCCATGTTATTGGTTTTAATGCTCTTAAGCAAGGTTCTAATACGAAGAAATTTGGACCAGAGAGTGGTTTTGATGAGCCTGGGAAGTTAGAAGCTCAGTCCAAGGAAGCTTCGAGTTTATTAGTTGCAAAAGAGATTATTTCTGAGCATTCAAAGCTTAGAGACAATTTTATTTCTTCTGATCACAATCAGAGCAATCTACTTGAGCTGACTCTTTCAGACCAACTTCGTTCAAGTCTAAAGAGAAGTAGCATAAGAGGAGGAGCTAGAGGTGGTGCTCGGAGATCAACCAGCTTGCCTAGAGCTCCAAAGGTTGAAGATGATACTCATTACCTCTCTGTCAAAGGTAATGATGAGTGTCCTTTGATAGAAGACAAATCAAGCTTGTCTCAAATCATCTTGCTTGGAGAAGAGGAAAAGCAGCTGCCAAACATATCAAAAGGGAGAAGTGACAGCTCCTTTTTGGCAAGTGGGTGTGATGTGGTCAGCTTGGGGAAGAGTGAGGCTCTAGCTCCCAAGCTTCAACTTGGTCAACAATCTACTACTATCCTTTCAAATAAAGGAAAGGACACTCAAAAAGGTAATTATTTATTAGAGAAGGCTCCTCTCTCCCATCATGACGTGGACAGCCCCTTAGGGCGACAGGTGGCAGCTTCTTTGTCTAAGGGGAAAGAGAAAGTAGATGGTGTTTTGATTGAAGGGAAAGAGAAAGAAGATATTTCTCTTTTCTATGACAATGATGTGAACGTGGGTGGAGTTCCAAAGCTGGTGGCAGATCCTCTCTCCTCCCTTAGCTCAACCTCAGCTTTGATTGTGAGTGACAAGGTGGATTTGACTTCTACCAAAGATGTCAAGGGCTGCCATGGTCGTGGGTTTGAGCTTGGAGAAATCTCTCCCTCTCCTAAACCAGATTCTAATGGAAAACAGAAGGTGAGCTCTTCTCCTCCTTCCCCAACTTCTTCTTCTGAAAAGCTGCATGAGAATAGAGTTTATAAAGACCTTTTAGCTAATAAAAGTGCTGCTCATGAGAAACCGGCTGGTTCATGGGCTGAAAAGGTTAAAGGTAACCTGAAAAAGAAGCTAAGCTTAGGTTATGTGAGCTCTTCCTTTACGGAAAATGGTAATGTCACAGTTAAGCTTCCTGATTATATTACTAAAGAGAACTTTTCTAGGTGGGAAGGCTGCCTTGTTGGCTACTTTGTTGGAAGGGCAGCTCCTTTACACTTAGTTAAGAAAATTGCTTTGCAACTTTGGGCTAAAAGAGGAATTCAGGAGGTCTCGGCTGCCAGAGGCCTTTTCTATTTCAAATTTGGCTCTGTGGAGGATAGAAACTCAGTCTTAGAAGATGGACCTTGGCACCTCTTAGGTAGGCCTGTTGTGCTTCAAGAGTGGCAGCCAAATGTTAAATTCTCAAAGGAGAAACTTTCAACCCTTCCAATTTGGGTTAAATTGTGGAATGTTCCAATTGAATTATGGACTGAAGAAGCTCTAAGTCACATTGCTAGTGCTGTGGGTATCCCTTCTCACTCTGACAATGCTACTGCCTCTGGTTATAGACATGATTATGCTAGAGTTTGTGTGAAAATTTCAGCCTCCTCTGATTTGATTAAGTTTTTCACCATTGACCTTGGCCTTGACGGATGGGATCCAGTGGTGGTGGAGGTGGAGTATGAGTGTCTACCTAAGAGATGTGCTAAATGTTGCCTCTTTGGTCATGATTGTGATGCTAAAGTGGCCCCTAAGAATAATCTAGCTAGTGAGGAAGAAACCGCTAGCAAAGATTCTTCTCCCCAAGATAATAGGGAGCTTATGGTTTATGAGGAGCCAAAGGGTGAAATCTCTCCTCCCTTTCCTCTTAATACCATCCATGTGGAAGACCAAGTCAATGAATGGACTCAGGTGGTTAGCAAAAGGAAGGGTAAGGGTCTCATTGTGCCTTGTGAGGATAAAAATGAGCCTCAAGCCTCTTCTGACTCTACATTGAGTTTGGCTCCCCCCAAAGCTTCCTCAATTGTCAATATCACTATCCAACCTGGTCCTTCTCCCAAGCTCTCTAAATCAGCTTTGAAGAGGTTGAAAAAGAAGCGAACGGCTGAAGGCTTTTTCTTATTGGCTGATCAAGTTACTCAGGCTCCCCCTGAGAATGGTGACTCTCTCCCCCCCTTTTTATGATTAATTTAGCTTCTTGGAATATAAGAGGGCTTAATGGCCTTCTAAAGCAAGCTGAAGTTAGAAAACTTTGTAAAGACTTTAAATTATCTTTTTGTGCTTTAGTTGAGACTAAGATCAAGTGTAATAATTTTGCTGGACTTTCTAGATCTGTTTTTCCCAATTGGGCTACCTTTGCTAACCATTCTCCTACTAGCAAAGGTAGAATTGTTTTAGCTTGGGATCCCAAGATTTTGGATGTTCTTCTAATTGATGCCTTTGATCAAGCTATGTTTTGTAAGCTAACCATTCTCCATGAAAAGACAGATTTCTTTGTCTCTGTGGTGTATGCAGCCAATGATGCTATCTCCAGGAAGCCTTTGTGGGAAAAACTTGGCTCTCATAAGACATTAAGTCAGGGGAAGCCTTGGCTAATTCTTGGTGACTTTAATGCTATTTTGAAGCCTATTGAGCATTGTGGTGGTGATTTCAAGTGGAATGATAGCTCAATTGACTTTGCTTCTTGTCTTGATCATTTGGAGGTTCTCGACCTCCCTTATAGTGGCTGTCAATTCACCTGGTGGAATGGTCAAGTTGGTGAGGGTAGCAAGATGCGCAAGCTCGATAGAGCCCTGGTTAACGGTGATTGGGCTATGTTGTTTCCTGCTACTTCTTGCCATTTTCACACCCCGGGTATCTCTGATCACTCTCCTATTATTATTCAGCTTAGGGCTAACTCAGCAAGACCTAAGCCTTCTTTTAAGTTCTTTGATTTTTGGATGGATTTCGAAGGCTTCTGGGCTGTTCTTAAGGATGCGTGGGAGATTGAGGTGTTTGGGACAGCCATGTTTTGTCTCTATAAGAAGCTTAAATCTGTTAAATTTGCTCTTAAGAAATTTAATGCCTCTTTTTGCTCAGATATTTCTAAAAGGGCTCTTATGGCTAGAGAAGCCCTCTCTAAAGTGCAAGCTGACCTTATTGCCTCTCCTAGTGTTGTCTCTCTTCAAGAGGAGGAGAAAATTAGATTAGCTGATTTCACTAAGCTCAGGAATGCAGAAGAAGATTTTCTGAGGCAAAAAAGCAGAGTTGATTGGCTTGCCTTGGGTGATCAGAATTCCTCTTTCTTTTTTCAGAAACTAAAGAAGAATAGAGTCAGATCAAGAATTAATCAGTTGGTTAATGAGGAGGGTGACCTTATTACTGATGACCAGGCTATCAAAGATCAAATCCTTTCTTATTATAGGAATCTTCTTGGGACTTCTCACATTGACCAGGAGGTGGATTGGAGTGTTCTCTCTCAGATTCTCCCTAATAAGCTCTCTCAAGCTCACTTAGCTATCCTCAACCACCCTTATACAGAGGAAGACGTTCACACAACTATCTTTAGTTTGGGGAGTAGTAAAGCCCCTGGTCCAGATGGCTTCTCTGCTGGTTTCTTCAAAAGATGTTGGCATGTTGTGGGCAAAGATGTTACTAAGGCTGTTTTGGAGTTTTTTAGCTCCCAATCTTTATTGAAACAGGTTAACTCTACTGCCATTACTCTTATTCCTAAGGTCCCCAATCCTTCAAAGGTTGGTGACTTTAGGCCTATATCTTGTTGTAATGTTGTTTATAAATGCATTTCTAAAATGCTTGCTGATAGACTTAAAAGAGTGCTCCCTGATCTTATTAGTAGCAACCAGACTGCTTTTGTGCCAGGGAGGAGAATCGCTGACAACATCCTCTTATCTCAAGAGCTGGTTAGAGGTTACCATAGGCCTTCTAATAGTCCCAGATGTGCTTTCAAGGTTGATATAAAAAAGGCTTATGATAGCTTGAATTGGGAGAGTATCGGGAGAATCTTTGACTGCTTGGGGTTTCCTGATCATTTCTCTAACTGTGTGATGGAGTGTATCTCCTCTCCTTCTTTCTCTATTGTGGTCAATGGGGAGTTGACTGGCTTCTTCTCTGGTGCTAAAGGGCTTAGACAGGGTGATCCTATCTCTCCCTATCTGTTTGTGTTGGTTATGGAGGTTCTTTCTGGTATTCTCAAGCATGCTTCTCATCAAGCGGACTTTGGCTATCACTGGAGGTGTAAGGAGCTTGGTATTGTTAACTTGTGCTTTGCTGATGATCTCTTTATCTTCTGTAAGGGTGATATTACTTCTGTTCATCTTATTATGGAGAGCTTAAACTTGTTTGAGGCCATGTCTGGTCTTCAACCTAATCTACAAAAAAGTCAGATTTTCATGTCTGGGGTCCATCCTTCCACTTCTCAAGCAATTCTGGACTTGTGCAATTTCAGCATTGGGGAGCTACCTATGAGATACTTGGGGGTTCCTTTGATTTCCTCAAAGCTTAGAAAAACAGATTGTATCACCCTAGTAGACCATATCACAGCTAGGGTGAAGTCTTGGGAGTCTAACTACCTTTCTTATGCTGGAAGATTACAGTTGGTTAAATCCGTGCTCTATGCTATCTTTCAATACTGGGCTGGCTTATTTATTCTTCCCAAGAAAATCTTAAATATGATTAAGGTGGTTATTAGGAATTACTTGTGGAACGCTTCAGCTGTAAAGCATTCTGGTGCTAAAGTGGCTTGGAGTGACTTGTGCCTTGATAAGTCCCAAGGAGGTTTGGGCCTTAGAGATCTCTCTCTAGCTAATGAAGTGGCTGTGGCTAAGCATTTCTGGTTCCTGGTCTCTTTGGATAAAGCTTCCCTTTGGAAGGATTGGTGCAAGTTTTTCTTGATCAAGAAGAGCTCTATCTTCTTGGTTAAGCTTGCCACTAATCCTTCTTGGAGTTGGAGGAAAATTCTGAAAATCAGAGACAAGTTTGCTGGGTATTGCAAAGCTCTTGTGGGAAATGGGGAGCAGATCTCTCTTCTATTGGACCCTTGGCACCCTTTGGGGGCTCTTTCTCAAAGGTTTGGTCCTAGGATTTATTTTGGTACAGGTTGGGATTGGACTACCAAGGTCAGCTCAGTGATCCAGAATGCAGCTTGGAACTGGCCTATTTCTAGCTCCCATGAGCTTATCACTATTAGAGAGATCCATCTTCCCCCTCCTAAAGAGTCCTCTTTGGACTCTTGGATTTGGACTCTTTCTCCCTCTGGTCTTTTCTCTGTGGGGCACACTTATAGGAAACTGGCTCCAGCAAGTGAAAAAGTGAGATGGGCTCCTCTTATTTGGTTTAAGAAGCATATTCCCAGATATAGCTTTATTACTTGGCTTGCTGTTCTTAATAGGCTTGCAACTGCGGATAGATTGGCTGCTTGGACCTCCTCTCCTGGGTTTTCCAATGTTAGTAGCTGTGTTCTTTGCTTGCATCCTTCAGAATCTTCTGAACACCTGTTTGCTTCTTGCCCTTATTCTAGCTTTATTTGGCAGAATTTGGTTGGTTTGTGTGGCTTGGTGTCTTCTCCTAGGAACTGGAATCAACTTATCTCCTGGCTCCTTGTGAAAGCTAGGAAAGGTTACTTCTTGAGCCTTATGTTGAAGCTTATGTTCAGCTCGTTTGTCTATCATATCTGGAGAGAGAGAAATAATCGAGTCTTTGAGGGCAAAATGAGGGACAAGAAAGTGGTATTGGCTTGCATTAGAAATGTCATTAAAGGTAGATTTTTGAGTCTTAAAGGGTTTTCAGAGACTGAAGATAACAAAACCATTCAGCTTGCCTGGGGATTGAATGCCTCTATTTTTGACAATTAAGCTTGGTTCTTCTGTTTCTTTAGGATGTTATCACTTGTAATCTTCTGTTAGTGTTTGGGTGCCTCCAGCTTGTGTGTTGGCTGGTTCCTTTTTATTTGTGTCTTTTTCCTGGGGTATGCCCCTTGTATATTTGTTTGTTTCTTCTTCGGTTTATACAATTTTTTATTTTACCGAAGAAAAGGTTTAAGTCCTTTTGATGTAGGTGATGCATTAGATTCGAGGTCGAATCCTTTTGAGGAGAGGGGAAATGTTAAGGATAAACCTACACACCAAGTTCAAAGGATTCAACATCTTAAAGATGAGCATGATCAAGAAGGAAAAGAGCGAGTTCAAGAGGTTTCTAGTCCAATTAGCATGCCTCAAGGACCAACAACAAGGTCGCGGTCTAAGAAGTTTTAACAAGCTTTAATCCACCATTTGCAAGGTTTAGTCAAATCAGCTATTGAAGGTCTAAAAGGATATCAAAGCTTTGGGATAAGTGCAACACGAGTCAAGTACACCTCCAGTATAGCCAAAGTCAGCTTTATGAGAAGCATGCTTGAGAATACCAAATAGAACCTCCATAACCAACACAAACAGAAAGGGAGAGATAGGATCACCTTGTCTAAGCCCTTTTGCACCTAAGAAGTAGCCAGTCAGCTCACCATTGACCACAATAGAGAAAGAAGGAGAGGAGATACACTCCATCACACAGATAGAGAAATGATCAGAAAACCCCAAACAGTCAAAGCGATACTCTCCCAAAGCTATCATAAGCTTTTTTGATATCAACCTTGAAAGTACATCTGAGACTATTGGAAGGCCTATGGTAACCTCTAACCAGCTCTTGAGATAAGAGGATGTTGTCAGTAATTCTCCTCCCCAGCACAAAAGCAGTCTGGTTGCTACTAATAAGATCAGGGAGCACTATCAGCAAGCATTTTAGAAATGCATTTATAAACAACATTGCAATAAGAGATAGGCCTAAAGTCACCAACCTTTTGGGTCTGACATGTACTCGAACTATCTTTTCACACCCAAAACATGTTTGGAACAAGAATTTGGAGTTTGGTGGTCGTTTTAGTGCTTCTAACTCCATACAGAGTCAAAAGGACAAAATGGGACGTGTTTAGTCCCAAACTAGCGATTTGGTGAAACTTGAATCTTTTGGGCATGACATGTACTCGAACTGACTTATGACACCCAAAACACGTTTTGGATAAGAATTTAGAGTGTTTTGGTCATTTTAGGTGCTTCCCGCCATACGGAGTTAAAAATACCAAATGGAACGTGTGTAGGCCAAACTAGATGAACTTGGCTAAACTTAGATCTTTTGGACATGGCATGTACTCAAACTGACTTTTAAGATCCAAAACATGTTTGGGATAAGAATTAGAGTGATGTGGTCATTTTAGGAACTTATAACGCCATACATAGTCAAAAGTACCAAATCGGACGTGTTGAGGCCCAAACTAAATGAACTTGCCTAAACTTAGGCCTTTTAGGCATGGTATGTACTAGAACAGACTTTTGACACCCAAAACATGTTTGGGATAAGAATTTGGAATGTGGTAGTCATTGTAGTTTCCTCAAACACCATAGGAAGTCAAAAGGACCAAATGGGATGTGTTTAGGCCTAAACTAGATGAACCTGGCTAAACTTGGATCTTTTGGGCATGGCATTTACTCGAACTGACTTTTAATACTCAAAAAAGGTTTGTGATAAAAATTTGGAGTGTGGTGGTCATTTTAGGTGCTTCTAACACCAAAAAGAATCAAAAGGACCAAATGTGATGTGTTTAGGTCCAAACTAGATGAACTTGACTAAACATGGATTTTTTTGGCATGACATGTACTTGAACTGAATTTTTACACCCCAAACATGTTTGGGATAAGAATTTGGAGTGTCATGGTCATTTTAGGTGCTTCTAATGCCATACGGAGTCAAAAGAACCAAATGGGATCTTTTGGGCCAAACTAGACAAACTTGGCTAAACTTGGATTTTTTGGGCATGACATGCACTCGAACTGACTTTTGACACCCAAAACACGTTTGGGATAAGAGTTTGGTGCGTGGTGGTCAGTTTAGGTGCTTCTAATGCCATACGGAGTCAAAAGGACCAAATGAGACATGTTTAGGCCCAAACTAGGTGAACTTGAATAAACTTGAGATCTTTTGAGCTTGGCATGTACTCGAACTGACTTTCAACTGAATCTAAGGTAAAAGGGAACAATCAGGCCAAGCAAAAGTGTGTGCGTGTTCGTTCATTCTATTTGTCTGAAGCCTCAATTAGGACCTTGGAATCATTTTGGGTGGCAGCATTTCCTAGAGAGAGAAGCTCTGGCCTCTCTCTAGAATTTTATCTCTTCTCTCGGATTCCTCTTCCTTTGGGAGGAGGATCCTTCATCTCCAAGCACTGTAATGGTTAATGAAGATTATTTTCAAGGGAATCAGTGTTCTATTTCTTCTTCTTTAGAGGAACCCTTGAGTTTTCAAGCTGGAAAAGAAGATGATCAAGTAGTTAAGAAGATAAGGGTCGTGCATTTAATGTGTCTGAAGCTCTTGATGGCCGCATTAATGGAGCTAAAATGCCAATGTTGCCTCTTTGGGAGCTTGTAGTTATGATATTGTCTTGGATAATGCATCTAAGGATAATTTAAATTGTGAAGCTAAGTCTTCTTCCTCATTAAATGAAGAACATTTATCACAAGTCCAAGGTTTGGAGGAGCTTTCAACCCCAAACATACTAGACCACGGTGAAACTTTTTCTTTTCTTTTCTTTGTTTTCGGTAAATTAAAATTTTGTATAAACCGAAGAAGAAATATACAAAAAAACAAGGGGCATACCCCAGACAAAAGAAACCAAAAAAGAACCAACCAACACACAAGATGGAGGCACCCAACACTAACAGAAGATTACAAGAGATAACAGCCTAAAGAAACAGAAGAACCAAGCTTAATTGTCAAAAATAGAAGCATTCAATCCCCAGGCAAGCTGAATGGTTTTGTTATCCTCAGTCACAGAAAAGCCTTTAAGACTCAAAAATCTACCTCTAATGGCGTTTGTAATGCAAGCCAAGTCTACTTTCTTGTCCCTCACTTTGCCTTCAAAGACTAGATTATTTCTCTTTCTCCAGATATGGTAGACAAACGAGCTGAACATAAGCTTCAACATAAGGCCCAAGAAGTAGCCTTTCTTAACTTTCACAAGGAGCCAGGAGATAAGTTGATTCCAGTTCCTAAGAGAAGACACCAAGCCACATAAACCAACCAAATTCTGCCAAATAAAGCTAGAATAAGGGCAAGAAACAAACATGTGTTCAGAAGATTCCGAAGGATGTAAGTAAAGAACACAACTACTAACATTGGAAGACCCAGGAGAGGAGGTCCAAGATGCCAATCTATCAGTAGTTGCAAGCCTACTAAGAACAGTAAGCCAAGTAATAAAGCAATATCTGGGAATATGCTTCTTAAACTAAATAAGAGGAGCCCATCTCACTTTTTCACTAGTTGGAGCCAGTTTCCTATAAGTGTTCCCCAAAGAGAAAAGACCAGAGGGAGAAAGAGTCCAAATCCAAGAGTCCAACGAGGACTCTTTAGGAGGTGGAAGATGGACCTCTCTAATTGTGATCATGGGAGTTAGAAATAGGCCAGTGCCAAGCTGCATTGTGGATCACTGAGCTGACCTTGGTAGTCCAATCTCAACCAGTACCAAAAAGAATCCTAGGACCAAACCTTTGAGAAAGAGCCCCTAAAGGGTGCCAAGGGTCCAAGAGAAGAGAAATCTACTCACCATTTCTCACAAGAGCTTTGCGATACCCAACAAACTTGTCTCTGATTTTCAGAATTTTCCTCCAACTCCAAGAAGGATTAGTGGCAAGCTTAACCAAGAAGATAGAGCTCTTCTTGATCAAGAAAAACTTGCACCAATCCTTCCAAAGGGAAGCTTTATCCAAAGAGACCAGGAACCAGAAATGCTTAGCCACAGCCACTTCATTAGCTAGAGAGAGATCTCTAAGGCCCAAACCTCCCTGGGACTTATCAAGGCACAAGTCACTCCAAGCCACTTTAGCACCAGAATGCTTTACAGCTGAAGCGTTCCACAAGTAATTCCTAATAACCACCTGAATCATATTCAAGATCTTCTTGGGAAGAATAAATAAGCCAGCCCAGTATTGAAAAATAACATATAGCATGAATTTAACCAGCTGTAATCTTCCAGCATAAGAAAGGTAGTTAGACTCCCAAGACTGTACCCTAGTTGTGATATGGTCTACTAGGGCGATACAATCTGTTTTTCTAAGCTTTGAGGAAATCAAAGAAACCCCCAAGTATCTCATAGGAAGCTCCCCAATGCTGAAAATGCACAAGTCCAGAATTGCTTGAGAAGTGGATGGATGGACCCCAGACATTAAAATATGACTTTTTTGTAGAATAGGTTGAAGACCAGACATAGCCTCAAACAAGTTTAAGCTCTCCATAATAAGTTGAACAGAAGTAATATCACCCTTACAGAAGATAAAGAGATCATCAGCAAAGCACTAGTTAACAATACCAAGCTCCTTACACCTCCAATGATAGCTAAAGTCAGCTTTATGAGAAGCATGCTTGAGAATACCATATAGAACCTCCATAACCAACACAAACAAATAGGGAGAGATAGGGTCACCCTGTCTAAGCCCTTTAGCACCTGAGAAGTAGCCAGTCAACTCACCATTGACCACAATAGAAAAAGAAGGAGAGGAGATACACTCCATCACACAGTTAGAGAAATGATCAGGAAACCCCAAGCAGTCAAAGATTCTCCCGATACTCTCCCAATTCAAGCTATCATAAGCCTTTTTTATATCAACCTTGAAAGCACATCTGGGACTATTAGAAGGCCTATGGTAACCTCTAACCAGCTCTTGAGATAAGAGGATGTTGTCAGCGATTCTCCTCCCTGGCACAAAAGCAGTCTGGTTGCTACTAATAAGATCAGGGAGCACCCTCTTAAGTCTATCAGCAAGCATTTTAGAAATGCATTTATAAACAACATTACAACAAGAGATAGGCCTAAAGCCACCAACCTTAGAAGGATTCGGGACCTTAGGAATAAGAGCAATGGCAGGAGAGTTAACCTGTTTCAATAAAGATTGGGAGCTAAAAACTCCAAAACAGCCTTAGTAACATCTTTGCCCACAATATGCCAACATCTTTCGAAGAAACCAGCAGAGAAGCCATCTGGACCAGGGGCTTTACTACTCCCCAAACTAAACATAGTTGTGTGAACGTCTTCCTCTGTATAAGGGTGGTTGAGGATAGCTAAGTGAGCTTGAGAGAGCTTATTAGGGAGAATCTGAGAGAGAACACTCCAATCCACCTCCTGATCAATGTGAGAAGTCCCAAGAAGATTCCCATAATAAGAAAGAATTTGATCTTTGATAGCCTGGTCATCAGTAATAAGGTCACCCTCCTCATTAACCAACTGATTAATTCTGGATCTGACTCTATTCTTCTTTAGTTTCTGAAAAAAGAAAGAGGAATTCTGATCACCCAAGGCAAGCCAATCAACTCTGCTTTTTTGCCTCAGAAAATCTTCTTCTGCATTCCTGAGCTTAGTGAAATCAGCTAATCTAATTTTCTCCTCCTCTTGAAGAGAGACAACACTAGGAGAGGCAATAAGGTCAGCTTGCACTTTAGAGAGGGCTTCTCTAGCCATAAGAACCCTTTTAGAAATATCTGAGCAAAAAGAGGCATTAAAATTCTTAAGACCATTTAACAGATTTAAGCTTCTTATAGAGACAAAACATTGTTGTCCCAAACACATCAATCTCCCAAGCATCTTTAAGAGCAGCCCAGAAGCCTTCAAAATCTTTCCAAAAATCAAAGAACTTAAAAGAAGGCTTAGGTCTAGGTGAGTTAGCCCTAAGCTGAATAATAATAGGAGAGTGATCAGACATACCCGGGGTGTGAAAATGGCAAGAAGTAGCAGGAAACAACGGAGCCCAATCACCGTTAACCAGGGCTCTATCGAGCTTGCGCATCTTGCTACCCTCACCAACTTGACCATTCCACCAGGTGAATTGACAGCCACTATAAGGGAGGTCGAGAACCTCCAAATGATCAAGACAAGAAGAAAAATCAATTGAGCTATCATTCCACTTGAAATCACCACCACAATGCTCAATAGGCTTCAAAATAGTATTAAAGTCACCAAGAATTAGCCAAGGCTTCCCTTGACTTACAGTCTTATGGGAGCCAAACTTTTCCCACAAAGGCTTCCTGGAGATAGCATCATTGGCTGTATACACCACAGAGACAAAGAAATCTGTCCTTTCGCGAAGAATGGTTAGCTTACAAAACATAGCTTGATCAAAAGCTTCAATTAGAAGAACATCCAAAATCTTGGGATCCCAAGCTAAAGCAATTCTACCTTTGCTAGTAGGAGAATGGTTAGCAAAGGTGGCCCAATTGGGAAAAACAGATCTAGAAAGTCCAGCAAAATTATTACATTTGATCTTAGTCTCAACTAAAGCACAAAAAGATAATTTA
>QANY01005875.1:118763-136922 GCA_003255025.1 Datisca glomerata | reverse complement strand
ATCAAATGTGTCTGAAGCTCTTGATGCTTTGCATTAGTGTACTGGATAATGCATCTAAGGACAACTTAAATGGTGAAGGTCCCTTGGAGATGACTAAACCTAACTCTCAAGGCAATGGGATAGATCTCAAGGGTGAGAAAACAGCTTCACTTGCGGAGAAGCTTCAAACTTGTGCCCGGAAACCACTAGCTAAGGGCGGAGCATGGCTGTTTGTTCTGAGCAAGGTGTTAGGGCATAACCCCATGGACAAAGGATATGTACTACCTAGCCAATCCTTTATTGAAAACTCAGCATTACCACAAGGAAAGAGTCGTTTGAATCATGCATGTGATATTGCATGTGATAGGGTGGTACAAGACATGCCTGTGGAATTTAAGGAAAAAGGACTACACACGTTACAAAGCGTACCAATGTTTTTTGGTAAATGAATAATAAATTAACCAAGATAGTTACACAATTAGAAGAGGCATACCCCAGCAAATAAACCTATATCTAAACTATGTGCATTTACAAGTGAGTCTATCGTAGCCACTCTGGTCAACCTAGGTCAACTCCAAAATATGCAACGTGGGAAACCAAGAAGCTCCAAAATCTAACTCAGGGCTTAGGGCTTTATAACTAGCCTGTGAAAGAGCACAAAATGCTATCATGTGAAAGAGGATATCACTATCCTGTGAAAGAGCACAAAATGCTAGATTTGACTTTATAGTGTAGCCTATCAAACAATGATTGTAAATAATTTGCTTGAACCCCAATCTGAACCACCTGTAAAAACCAGAGTCATTGCAAAACAAACACAAAGCAGCACCATGAAGATGCTCTAAGTGAATTGTAGTAATGTAGTAATGGGGGGGTTAGCGCCAAAAGATAACATAGTGTAAACTAGCACCAAAGCACTGAATCTTAACTTAGTGAAGGGCCTTTATATCGTAGAACGCTTTCATTCCAAGGAAATCAAATAAAGCAATAAAGCAATATAAACATCAGCATGGTGGTCTTCTATGGAAGCGAGATCTAAGCCAGAGAGACCATGTGAATGAGCAGAAAGCCCCTAGCACCTGTAAAACAACCAGAGCCATTGCAAAATAAACACAGGGCACTTTAAAGGGAGCCTAAGTGTATTGCAGCAATGTAGCAATGGTGGGACAAGCCCTACAAAGCATACGAAGCTGCAATGCAACGTTTTTTTTCGGTAAGTTAAAAATTTCATTAATCAAAACATAATTTATTATTCAAGGGGCATACCCCAGGCATATTCAAAAGTTGGTTCAGCAAGACAGGAAAGAGAAAGGCCATTGGCTATATCAGCACAACTATCCAAACTCTAACTTTAACTTAACTTAGCTTACAAAATAGAAACTCAAGAAATTCTCCCACGCCACACAAGCTAGGAGAAACAGCAAAACATATCTAATATAGAACTTGAAAAAAATAAAACTCCTGATTTTACAACCAACCAAGAAACAACTAAAACCAATTTTACCGAAAAAAAAAATTTAGTGAANAAGATGAGCTTTCAGTCTCATGAAGCTGTTCTAAAGTTTAAAGGAGATGGGAGTTCGATGCTGGAAAACCCAGAAGTCAGAGTTGCTTCTAGCTCTTCCTTGGAGGAATCTCCAAGTTTGGACAAGATTTTAGGTATGGAGAACAAAGAATTTGGTGAAAAGAAAGTGTGTATTCGTGCACTAAATGTGGCAGAAGCACTTGATGCTTATTAATGGAGATGGCGAGGAGCATGCTACTTGTTTTGGCACCTTTAGCTACAAACTTAACTCACCAAATAAGGGAGGAAAGGTCCAAATGGCAATTAATGACAATGATGAGGCTGCCTCTAGCTCTAATGAGGAGCAAATCAAAGGTTTGGATGAGCTTTCAATGTCTTGTGGGAACATTTCTTTGGTCCCTTCTTCTCAGGTACACAATGACATGTTATTACAGGATTCTAGTGCTTTAAGGGTTCCTTCATCCTTTGGTGGAGCCCCATGTTTTGTAAATGAAGCTTTTACAGGTGCTTCTAAGGACAAAGAGCATGTTCAGAAGAAAACAAGCTTTCCCTTGTCTGAAAAACTCAGGCAAATCATCAAGGGTTCTCTGGCCAAAGGAGGAGCACGAAGGAGAGATAAGAACAAGGGTGAAATCTTTTGTCCATTGGTCAATGAGGTTGTACTTGAGAGCCAATCAACTCCTGCCACCTCACCAATTCTAGCTGACCCTAGTTATGCATGGAGTACTGGCAATGACATGCATTCTGATCAAAAAGTGAAAGGAGAAAAGCAAAAGGAGAAAGGACACCTACTCTTGCATACATTGGGCAACAACAAAGCTAAACTTTGCTTGCAAGGACAGATAGCTTAGGCTGCAAGAAACCTTGGCTATTACCCCATAAGTGAGTTTGTCACCCACCTTGGCTAATAGAAACACAAGATCTGAAATCAGAAAACCTAGAGAGAAGGGAGAGCTTCTCTCTCTAGAAGTTGGAGTGTTCCCCATACACCTAATCACTTGTGGGAATGTTTCAATGAAATCCACCCATTTGACATGCCTACGGTTCAGCTTATCTTGACCCTTCAAATGCTTTAGACCTTCATGGCCAGTGTGTATCACAAACTCCCTATGCCACAAATAATGCTGCCATGTTTGCAAAGCTCGAACCAAAGCATATAATTCCATGTCATATGTTGGATACTTCAAGGATGCCTGACTTAACTTCTCACTAAAGTACATTAGTGGTTTTTTATCCTGCATCAAAATAGCTCCAATTCCTATACCACTAGCATCACATTCAATTGTAAAAGTCTTATCAAAGTTAGGTAATGCAAGCAAATGTGCAGTGCATAATTTATCCTTAAGTTCAATAAAGGTATGTTCTTGTGCCTCACTCCAAAAAAATCCAACATCTTTATTAGCTAACACTCATTCAAAGGTGCGGCTATAGTGCTTAAATCTCTAATGAATCTTCTATAGAAACCAGCAAGCTCATGAAAGCTCCTCACCGCACTAGCATTCTTAAGTCTCGGCCACTCCATAATGGCTCTTACCTTTTGTCCTCATCAACCTCAATACCTTGACTATACACTACAAAACCAAGAAAATTAACCTTTTCCATGAAAAAGTCACTTCACGCATACAACTTTTCTTGCCTAAGTATTTCTAGTACTTGACGCACATGCATGATATGATCATTTAAACACTTAGAGTAAATGAGAATATCATTAAAGTAAACAACAACAATTGCATGAATGCGCTAGGTGCATTAGTGAGACCAAATGGCATAGCAAGCCACTCATACAACCCATATTTTTTCTTAAATGCTGTTTTCCATTCATCACCAACATTCTTTCGAATTTGATAGTAACCAGATTTAAAGTCTATCTTAGTGAATGAACACGAACCATATAATTCATCAAGCATATCATCTAACCTAGGAATATGGTGAGGATACTTTACAGTGATTTTTTTATGGCTCGACGGTCTACACACATCCTCCATGTCTCATCCATCTTTGGCACAAGAATAATAGGAACTGAGCAAGGACATAGACTCTACCTCACATACCCTTAGCTAACAACTCCACCATTTTTTTGGGATTTCCTTTTTCCCATTTGGATTCGTTCTATATGCTGCCCTATTATTGGGTATGGTAGCTCCAGGAATGAAATCAATTTGGTAGCTCCAGGAATGAAGTCAATTGGCGGTAAACCACTTGGCATCTCCTCGAGAAACAAGTCTTCAAATTCCTGCAAAAGATCAATAAACACACTAGGCAAAGAGGGGTTAAGGTCATTAGTTGCAAATGCCCCTTTTTACAAGAGTACAAATATAGGCCGACTGGATGCATGTCTAACCTCACTTGCCTATTAAACTCACACTCTTTGCACGTTTCTCTCCGTTTTCTTTTCCCTCTTTCTTTTCGCTTGTTTTCTTTTCACTCTCTAAAGCACTTTTCTTACTCTCTTTTTTTCTTTCTTTTCAGCCTCCACTCTCATTCTTTCCATTTTACATCAGTCTTTATACACTTCTTTTGAGGAAAGTGGTGTAAGTATAGTCTTCCGCCCATCCTTGGTGAATGAATACCTATTGAGGTACTCATCATGCATAACTCTCCTATCAAATTGTGACAGTATACCAAGTAAAATATCTCCATTATGCCTAGGAACCACATCACACACCACCTCATCATGATATTTACCTATTGAAAATGAGATATTAGATTGCCTATTCACCTTGACCTCAGCGCAATCATTAAGCCACTTAAGCTTGTATGGTTGTGGCTGTAGTTTAATAGATAGCCCCAATCTACTAATTAATAGTGTACTCACCACATTAGTGCAACTCCCACCATCAATAATCACACTACATGCTTTTCCTTGAAAATGACACCTTGTATGGAACAAGTTGTCTCATTGCTCCTCATGTTATTCCTCTTTCAATTGGGTGTTAAGAGCACGTCTTGTAACCAACACATCACCCCTAATCTCATCCTCATCACTGTCATTGTTATCCTCTTATTCATCACTCACTATCTCACTGTTTTGTAGGGTCATTAGTTGTCCTAATAGGGTACTCCTTCCTAATATGACCTACACCTTGACACTTCCAACACTTAAGGTCTCTATTTCTCCCCTTAGGCTCTTTGATTTTGGATTTTTCTTTGAAAACCGTATCGGCCTTTCCCTTTGCACCATCATAAGCAATCTTATTTCCACCCTTAAAATCACTCTTTCCATCCATTTTCCAAGTAGAATTAGAGTTGGAATAAGGTTTGGAAACAAACCTTGCTGCCCCTCTTCCTTGGAGTTTCTTTTCCACCTTGATGGCAATGTGCACCATCTCCTCTTAACTCCACATAAGGTTGCAAATCCACTCGGTCAGCTATCTCCTTGTTCAAACCAGCCAAAAAATGTGCTGTAGTTGTCTCCGTATCCTCCTCTATATCCGCCTGAGTCATGAGCATTTTCATCTCCTTGTATTAATCATCAAACACCCCTACTGCCTTGCCTTAGAACTTGAAGTTTCTGCACAAGTTCCCTATGAAAATTCCTAGGTACAAATATCTTCCTCATTGTAGACTTGAGATCATGCCAAGACTCATGTGGGAATGTTTCGATGAAATCCCACCAAGCTATGGCATAATCTGAACTTTGTGTAACCGCCAACTTAAACTTCTTTTCCTCACTAAAGTGATGACAATCAAATATGAGTTCCACCTTCTTTCCCATTCTAAATGTGCCTTTGGATTTAATTTACCTTGAAAATGAGGTATCTTAAGTTTAATACTTCCTAAATTTCTACCTACAAATTGTCATTGCCTCGGTTTCTACCATGAAATTGATTTTTTGCATTCTCCCTCTACCTCTATCAAAACTAGGCCCTGTCTTCCTCCTCCTCTAGGCATGACCCTAGAAACCATACGGAGTGTCATGGTTGTTTTAGGTGGTTAGAAAACCATACGGAGTCAAAAGGACCAAATTGGACGTGTTTAGACCAAAACTAGATGAACTAGGCTAAACATGGATCTTTCCAGAATGGCATGTACTCGCACTGACTTTATACACCCAAAAAACGCTTGGGATAAGAATTTGGAGTGTGGTGGTCATTTTAGAGTCTTCTAACGCCATACATTGTCAAAAGAACGAAATGGGGCATGTTTAGGCCAAAACTAGATGAACTTGTCTAAACTTGGATCTTTTGGGCATGGCATGTACTCGAACTTATTTTTGACACCCAAACCACATTTGCGATAAATTTGGAGTGTCATGGCCATTTTAGGTGCTAATAACGACACACACAATTAAAAGGACCAAATGGGATGTGTTTAGGCCCAAACTAGATGAACTTGGCTAAACTTAGATTTGTTGGGCATGGCATGTTCTCACCCTTAATTTTGACACCAAAAACATGTTTAGGGCAAGAATTTGGAGTGTGGTGGTTGTATTAGGTGCTTCTAATGACATACAGAGTCAAAAGGACTAAATAGGACGTGTTTAGACCCAAACAAGATGAACTTGGCTAAACTTGGATCTTTTAGGCATGACATGTACTTTTTTTTGGTAAACGGCATGACATGTACTTGAACTGACTTTTGACACTCAAAACACGTTTGGGATAATAATTTGGAGTGTCGTGGTCATTTTAGGTGCTTCTAATGCCATACATTGTCAAAAGGATCAAATGGGACTTGTTTAGGCCCAAACTAGATGAATTTGGCTAAACTTGGATCTTTTGTGCATGGCATGTACTCGAACTGACACCAAGATATCTAACTGGGACTTGTCGTATTAGGTGCTTCTAATGCCATACAAAGTCTAAAGGACTAAATGGGACGTGTTTAGGCCAAACCAAGATGAACTTGGCTAAACTAAGATCATATGGGCATGGCAGGTACTCAAACTAACTTTTGAAACCCACACCACGTTTGGGATAAGAATTTGAAGTTTCATAGTCATTTTAGGTTCTTCCAACGCCATACGGAGTCAAAAGGTCCATGTGACGTGATTAGGCCCAAACAGATGAACTTGGCTAAACTTGGATCTTTTAGGTATGGAATGTACTTGAACTGAGATTTGACACCCAAAACATGTTTTGAGATGAGAATTTGAAGTGTGGTGGTCATTTTAGGTGCTTCTAACGCCATACGGAGTCAAAATGACCAAATTGGATGTGTTTAGGCCCAAACTAGATGAACTTGGCTAAACTTGGAACTTTTGGGCATGACATGTACTTGAACTGACTTTTGACAACTCAAACACATTGGAGATAAGAATTTGGAGTGTAGTGGTCATTTGGGTGCTTCTAACCCCATACAGAATCAAAAGGACCGAACGGGATGAGTGTAGACCCAAACTAGATGAACACGTCTAAACTTGGATCTTTTGGGCATGGCATGTACTCGAACTGACTTTTGACTCTCAAGACACCTTTGGGATAAGAATTTAGAGTGTCATTCTAACACCATACAGAGTCCAAAAGGGCCAAATGGGCGTGTATAGGCCCAAACTAGATGAACTTGACTAAACTTGGATCTTTTGGGCGTGGCATGTGCTCGAACTGACTTTTGACATCCAAAACATATTTGGGATAAGAATTTAGAGTGTGCTGAACATTTTTTTATGCTTTTAACAACATACGGAGTCAAAAGGACCAAATTGGACATATTAGCAAACTAGACGAACTTGAGTAAACTTGGATCTTTTGGGAACGGCATGTATTCAAACTGACTTATGACACTCAAAACACGTTTTCATTAAGAATTTAGAGTATGCTGGCCGTACTTTTTTTTGGTAAACAAATTGTATAAACCTAAAGATACTTACACATGTACAAGGGACATGCCCCAGGAAATACAAAATTAGAGCCTAATCAGAGGCTTAAGATCTGCACGTAAATTAAACTGGTAATAAGTACTGAAATTAGATACCAAGGCTTCATAAGACAGCCAAGGTTTACAAAATGCTTGGGTTAAGACCCCACTAAACGTAGATTAGTATCATTAGTGCCAAAACACTTCGAATCCCAAAGACTTAATCTGACTAATTGTGAGATAGCTTCAATTAGGATCTTGGAATCTCTGATTTTGCATTAAAAAATCCTTGCATTTATTTCTCTCCATATATAATAGATGAAGGAAGTAAAAGATAGCTTAACTAGGACTCCTCTGACTGACTTCCCTTTTGCATTAGCTAGCACCCAATCTATAAACTGACCCCAATCCCTAACCTGGTAGTGTAGATCACATTTGTTCACAAGTGTGGCCCATACTCTGGCTGAATAACAACAATTGACAAAAAGATGCTCATGTGTCTCCTAGTAGCCAACACAAACACACACAATCAGTACAAAACCCTGGTGTTTGGTCCCATTGTGCAACCCTATCTCTAGTGGAAAGTTTGTTTCTCAAAGCCAACCAAGAGATCAAGCTGCACCTTGGGGTGCGATCATACCAGCATTAAAGCACCGGATCTCATCAGAACTCCGAAGTTAAGCGTGCTTGGGTGAGAGTAGTACTAAGTTGGGTGTGCTGGATGTACTTGAACTAAAGAACTTGGTTAAACTTGGATCTTTTGGGTATGGAACGTACTTGAATTGGCATTTCACACCCAAAACACGTTTGGGATAAAAATTTGAAGTGCGGTGGTCATTTTAGGTGTTTCTAACGCCATACGGAGTCAAAAAGGACCAAAATGGGACGTGTTTAGGCCCAAACTAGATGAACTTGACTAAACTTGGATCTTTCGGTCATTTGGAGTGTCATGGTCACTAGGTACTTCTAAATCTATACGGAGTCAAAAGGATCAAAAGGGACGTGTTTAGGCCTAAACAAGACGAACTTGGCTAAACTTAGATCTTTTGGGCATGGTATGTACTCAAACTGACCTATGACACCCAAAACATGTTTGGTATATGAATATGGAGTGTGGTGTCATTTTGCGTGCTTATAACACCATACAGAGGTAAAACGACCAAATGGGATGTGTTTAGGCTAAAACTAGACGAAGTTGACTAAACTTGGATCTTATGGGCATGGCATGTACTCGTAGTGACTTTAGAGACCCAAAACATCTTTTGGATAAGAACTTGGAGTGTGGTGGTCATTTTAGGTGCTTCTAATGCCATATGGAGTTAGAATGACAGAATGGGATGCGTTTAGGAGCAAACTAGACAAATTTGAACAAATTACTTATCTTTTGCTGGGAGACTTCAATTGATCAAGTTTGTCTTGGCATCCATATTCCAATTCTGTTGTGGGTTGTTTATTCTTCCTAAAAATGTCATTAAATTGGTCCAAGCATCCCTTAGGAATTACCTTTGGAATGTCAATGAGGCCAAGCACTCTGGGGCCAGAGTAGATTGGGAGGAGCTTTGTTTCCCTAGATCTCAAGCGGGACTTGGGTTAAAGGATTTGACTCTCTCCAATGAAGTTTCAGTAGCAAGGCACTTTTGGTTCTTAATATCAAATGATTGCTCTTCTCGATGGAAAGATTGGTGCTTCACTTTTCTTGTAAATAAGAGCCCCATTTTTATCAATTTTATTCGCTCGGATTGCTCTTGGGTGTGGAGAAAGATTATGAAATTAAGGGATCAGTGGCACCCTTTGGGGGATCTCATTACCAAATTTGGCTCAAGGCTTCTCTCGGAGACAGGTTGGGATATTGACTCTAGAGTGAGTAAGGTAATTCAAATGAGAGCTGTAATTGACCCTATTCAAACACTTTTGAGCTTATGAAGATTAGAGACACCCCTGCCCCCTCCCAAGGTTCTTTTGAGGGATTCTTGGGCTTGAACCCCTAGTAAGAAGGGGCTTGCTTCAGTCCAAGATACCTACAAAGCCCTTGCTCCGGATAGGGAGTATGTGAGGTGGGCTAAGCTAATTTGATTCAATCGTCATGTGCCTAGGTTTAGCTTCCTTGCTTGGGTGGCTATCTCAGCTCCTTATTAGGGCTTAAGGTAAGTGCCCTGTTAGCTCCATTTTGATGCTCCTCTTCACAACTTTTATCTACCATATTTGGAGAGAGAGGGGAACATCAGAATCTTCAAGGTAAAAATTAGAGATAGTGCTTTCTTGACCAAGGTTGTCTCGGGATCCATAAGGGATAGGCTTTGGTTGATTAGGGGTGTCCTTGACTCTGATTTGAACCTTCTTCTCCAAGCTGCTTGGGACCTCAACCCTATGATTTTTGACCCCCCTTAGGGGCTGATTATCTTTTGTGTAATGCCTATATGTTTTGAGAAATTTTTTTTGCTACTGTTTTGTAATGGCTGAGTTTTGTTTAGGTTTAGAATCATTTTGGTCCAAGCTTGCTAGGCTGATTGTTATGGTTTTGTGGCCTTGTATTCCTGGGGTATTCCACTTGTATATTTTTATGTATTTTTTCGGGTTAATACATTTGTTTTCCTACTGAAAAAAAAACTAGACAAATTTGGCTAAACTTTGATCTTTTGAGCATGACATGTACTCGAACTTACTTTTGGCAACGAAACCACGTTTGGGATAAGAATTGAAGTGACATGGTCAATTTAGGTGCTTCTAATACCATACGGAGTCAAAAGGACCAAATGGTGTGTATTTAGGCCAAAACTAGATGAACTTGGCTAAACTTGGACCATTTGGGCATGATATGTACTCGAATTGACTTTTGACACATAAAACACGTTTGGGATAATAATATGGAGTGGCGTGGTCGTTTTGGGTGCTTCTAACACCATACAGAGTCAAAAGGATCAAATGGAACGTGTTTAGCCCCAAACTAGACGAACATGGCTAAACTTGGTTCTTTAGGCCATGGCTTGTAGTCAAACTGGCATTTGACACCCAAATCACGTTTGGGATATGAATTTGGAGTGTGGTGTTCATTTTAGGTGCTTATAACACTATACGGAGTCAAAATGACAAATTGGGACGTGTTTAGGCCAAAACTAGATGAACTTGGCTAAACTTGGAGCTTTTGGGCTTGTCATGTACTCGCACTGAATTTAGACACCCAAACAGGTTTGGGATAAGAACTTAGAGTGTGGTATTCATTTTAGGTGCTTTTTATGCATACGGAGTCAGAAGGATCAAAAGGGACGTGTTTAGGCCCAATCTAGATGAACTTGGCTAAACTTGGATCTTTTGAGCATGACATGTACTCGAACTTACATTTGACACACAAACCATATTTGGGATAAGAATATGGAGTGTCATGATCATTTTAGGTGCTTCTAAAGCCATATGGAGTCAAAAGGACAAATGGGAAATGTTTACTCCCAAACTAGATGAACTTAACTAAACTTGGATGTTTTGGGCATGGCAGGCATATACTCGAAAAGTACTATGTTAAATCTTTGTTTTTTCCTCTTTCTCTATCCCGAACCCGCGGGTACAACATTTGAATCAATCGAGAACCTTTTATTCTGTATGCATCGATAGACACCCAATACATGTTTGGGATAAAAATTTAGAGTGTCGTGGTCATTTTAAGTGCTTATAACACCATACGGAGTCGAAAGGACCAAATGGTGTGTGTTTAGGCCAAAACTAGATGAACTTGACTAAACTTGGATCTTTTGGGCATGACATGTACTCGCACTGAGTCTAAACACCCAAAACATATTTGGGATAAGAATTTGGAGTTTGGTAGTTGTTTGAGGTGCTTCTGACGCCATACAGAGTAAATGACCAAATTTTGGCCCAAGAGAGAAAGATAGAGAGAGAGAGTGAAAGAGGGTGGCGGGGAAACAGACGACAGGGGTGGGGGAAGTTAGATAGATAGAGAGAGAGAGGGGGGGAGAGAGAAGGAGAGAGGGAGAGAGAGGGAGTGAGGGAGAGAGAGGGAGAGAGGGAGAGTGAGAGAGTATGTGTGTGAGAAAGATAAAGAGAGACAGGGATAGGGAGAGAGAGAGAGAGATAGAGAGAGAGGGAGGGAGAGTGAGAGAGAGAGGGAGAGAGAGTGTGAGAGAGTGAAAGAAAGTTGGTGAGAGAGCAAGAGAGCAAGAGGGAAGGAGATAGAGAGAAAGAGAGAGAGCGGGGGATAGAAAGAGAGAGGGAGTGGGAGAGAGTGTGTGAGAGAGAGGGAGAGTGAGAGAGAGGGTGGGAGAGTGAGAGAGAAGGAGAGAGAGAGGAAGAGTGAGAGAGAGCAAGAGATAGAGGGAGATTGAGAGAGAGGGAGAGATAGAGTGAGAGAGCAAGAGAGAGGCAAAGAGATAGAGAGAGAGAGAGAGAGAATGAGTGAGAGAGAGAGCGGGGAGGGAGAGAGAAAGGGAAAGGGAGTGAGAGAGGGAGGGTGAGAGAGAGAGGAGAGATAGAGTGAGAGAGAGAGGAGAGATAGAGTGAGAGAGGGAGAGAGAAAGAGAAAGAGAGAGAGACGACAGGAGGGGGAGAGGGAGAGATCGGGAGAGAGAGAAGAGAGAGAGGTGGAGAGAGAAAGAGAGAGAAAATGAGGGAGGGAAAGAGAGAGAGGGAGAGAGGGGTTCGAGAAGTTGTAGAGAGGGTGAGAGAGGGCGAGAGAGGGAAAGAACGTGGGTGAGAGAGAGTGAGAGAGAGAGTTAGTGAGAGAGAGAGTGAGAGAGCGGGGGAGGGAATGAGAGAGGGAGGAAGAGAGGGAGTGAGAGAGTGGGAGAGAGGGAGAGAGAGTGTGAGAAAATGAAAGAAAGTTGGTGAGAGAACGAGAGAGAGTGAGAGAGAGAGAAAATGAGGGAGATAGAGAGAGATAGAGAGAATGAGGGAGATAGAGAGAGATAGAGGGAGGGAGAGAGGGAGTGGGAGAGAGAGAGGGACAAAGAAGGAGTGGGAGAGAGGGAGAGGGAGAGAGAGAATGAGAAAAAGAGAGAGAGGGAGTGGGAGAGAGAGAACGAGGGATAGAGTTTGTGGGAGAGAGGGATAGAGAGAGAGAGAGCGAGAGAGAGTGAGGGATGGAGAGAGGGAGAGAGGGAGTGGGAAAGACGGCCAGAGAGTGTGAGAGAGGGAAATAAAGTGGGTGAGAAAGTGAGAGAGTGACCGAGAGAGAGAGTGAGGGAGAGAGATAGAGGGAGAAAGAGAGAGAGCGTGGGATAGAAATAGAGTGGGAGGGAGAGAGGGAGTGGGAGAGTGGAAGAAAGAGAGAGAGTGTGTGTGAGAGAGGGAAAGGAAGTGGGTGACAGAGAGAGAGAGTGAGGGAGAGACATAAAGAGAGAAAGATAAAGAGCGGGGGATAGAAAGGAAAGGGAGGGAGAAAGGGAGTGGGAGAGAGGGAGAAGGAGTGAGAGAGAGGGAGAGAGAGCGGGGGAGTGAAAGAGAGCGGGAGAGAGGGAGTGGGAGAGAGGGAGAGAGGGTGTGAGAGAGTGAAAGAAAGTTTGTAAGAGAGCGAAAGAGAGAGAGAGTCAGAGAGAGAGGGAGGGAGATAGAGAGATAAAGAGAATGCGGGGGATAGAAAGAGAGAGGGAGGGAGAGAGGGAGTGGGAGAGAGGGAGAGGGAGAGGGAGAGAGAGAATGAGAAAGAGAGAGAGAGAGAGAGCGAGGGATAGATGAAAGTGGGACGGAGAAAGGGAGTGGGGGAGAGGGAGAGAGAGTGTGAGAGAGGGAAAGGAACTGGGTGACAGAGAGGGAGTGGGGGAGAGAGAGAAAGAGAGAGAGCGGGGGATAGAAAGAGAGAGGGTGGCAAAGAAGGAGTGGGAGAGAGGGACAGAAACTCAGTCTTAGAAGATGGACCTTGGCACCTCTTAGGTAGGCCTGTTGTGCTTCAAGAGTGGCAGCCAAATGTTAAATTCTCAAAGGAGAAACTTTCAACCCTTCCAATTTGGGTTAAATTGTGGAATGTTCCAATTGAATTATGGACTGAAGAAGCTCTAAGTCACATTGCTAGTGCTGTGGGTATCCCTTCTCACTCTGACAATGCTACTGCCTCTGGTTATAGACATGATTATGCTAGAGTTTGTGTGAAAATTTCAGCCTCCTCTGATTTGATTAAGTTTTTCACCATTGACCTTGGCCTTGACGGATGGGATCCAGTGGTGGTGGAGGTGGAGTATGAGTGTCTACCTAAGAGATGTGCTAAATGTTGCCTCTTTGGTCATGATTGTGATGCTAAAGTGGCCCCTAAGAATAATCTAGCTAGTGAGGAAGAAACCGCTAGCAAAGATTCTTCTCCCCAAGATAATAGGGAGCTTATGGTTTATGAGGAGCCAAAGGGTGAAATCTCTCCTCCCTTTCCTCTTAATACCATCCATGTGGAAGACCAAGTCAATGAATGGACTCAGGTGGTTAGCAAAAGGAAGGGTAAGGGTCTCATTGTGCCTTGTGAGGATAAAAATGAGCCTCAAGCCTCTTCTGACTCTACATTGAGTTTGGCTCCCCCCAAAGCTTCCTCAATTGTCAATATCACTATCCAACCTGGTCCTTCTCCCAAGCTCTCTAAATCAGCTTTGAAGAGGTTGAAAAAGAAGCGAACGGCTGAAGGCTTTTTCTTATTGGCTGATCAAGTTACTCAGGCTCCCCCTGAGAATGGTGACTCTCTCCCCCCCTTTTTATGATTAATTTAGCTTCTTGGAATATAAGAGGGCTTAATGGCCTTCTAAAGCAAGCTGAAGTTAGAAAACTTTGTAAAGACTTTAAATTATCTTTTTGTGCTTTAGTTGAGACTAAGATCAAGTGTAATAATTTTGCTGGACTTTCTAGATCTGTTTTTCCCAATTGGGCTACCTTTGCTAACCATTCTCCTACTAGCAAAGGTAGAATTGTTTTAGCTTGGGATCCCAAGATTTTGGATGTTCTTCTAATTGATGCCTTTGATCAAGCTATGTTTTGTAAGCTAACCATTCTCCATGAAAAGACAGATTTCTTTGTCTCTGTGGTGTATGCAGCCAATGATGCTATCTCCAGGAAGCCTTTGTGGGAAAAACTTGGCTCTCATAAGACATTAAGTCAGGGGAAGCCTTGGCTAATTCTTGGTGACTTTAATGCTATTTTGAAGCCTATTGAGCATTGTGGTGGTGATTTCAAGTGGAATGATAGCTCAATTGACTTTGCTTCTTGTCTTGATCATTTGGAGGTTCTCGACCTCCCTTATAGTGGCTGTCAATTCACCTGGTGGAATGGTCAAGTTGGTGAGGGTAGCAAGATGCGCAAGCTCGATAGAGCCCTGGTTAACGGTGATTGGGCTATGTTGTTTCCTGCTACTTCTTGCCATTTTCACACCCCGGGTATCTCTGATCACTCTCCTATTATTATTCAGCTTAGGGCTAACTCAGCAAGACCTAAGCCTTCTTTTAAGTTCTTTGATTTTTGGATGGATTTCGAAGGCTTCTGGGCTGTTCTTAAGGATGCGTGGGAGATTGAGGTGTTTGGGACAGCCATGTTTTGTCTCTATAAGAAGCTTAAATCTGTTAAATTTGCTCTTAAGAAATTTAATGCCTCTTTTTGCTCAGATATTTCTAAAAGGGCTCTTATGGCTAGAGAAGCCCTCTCTAAAGTGCAAGCTGACCTTATTGCCTCTCCTAGTGTTGTCTCTCTTCAAGAGGAGGAGAAAATTAGATTAGCTGATTTCACTAAGCTCAGGAATGCAGAAGAAGATTTTCTGAGGCAAAAAAGCAGAGTTGATTGGCTTGCCTTGGGTGATCAGAATTCCTCTTTCTTTTTTCAGAAACTAAAGAAGAATAGAGTCAGATCAAGAATTAATCAGTTGGTTAATGAGGAGGGTGACCTTATTACTGATGACCAGGCTATCAAAGATCAAATCCTTTCTTATTATAGGAATCTTCTTGGGACTTCTCACATTGACCAGGAGGTGGATTGGAGTGTTCTCTCTCAGATTCTCCCTAATAAGCTCTCTCAAGCTCACTTAGCTATCCTCAACCACCCTTATACAGAGGAAGACGTTCACACAACTATCTTTAGTTTGGGGAGTAGTAAAGCCCCTGGTCCAGATGGCTTCTCTGCTGGTTTCTTCAAAAGATGTTGGCATGTTGTGGGCAAAGATGTTACTAAGGCTGTTTTGGAGTTTTTTAGCTCCCAATCTTTATTGAAACAGGTTAACTCTACTGCCATTGCTCTTATTCCTAAGGTCCCCAATCCTTCTAAGGTTGGTGACTTTAGGCCTATATCTTGTTGTAATGTTGTTTATAAATGCATTTCTAAAATGCTTGCTGATAGACTTAAAAGAGTGCTCCCTGATCTTATTAGTAGCAACCAGACTGCTTTTGTGCCAGGGAGGAGAATCGCTGACAACATCCTCTTATCTCAAGAGCTGGTTAGAGGTTACCATAGGCCTTCTAATAGTCCCAGATGTGCTTTCAAGGTTGATATAAAAAAGGCTTATGATAGCTTGAATTGGGAGAGTATCGGGAGAATCTTTGACTGCTTGGGGTTTCCTGATCATTTCTCTAACTGTGTGATGGAGTGTATCTCCTCTCCTTCTTTCTCTATTGTGGTCAATGGGGAGTTGACTGGCTTCTTCTCTGGTGCTAAAGGGCTTAGACAGGGTGATCCTATCTCTCCCTATCTGTTTGTGTTGGTTATGGAGGTTCTTTCTGGTATTCTCAAGCATGCTTCTCATCAAGCGGACTTTGGCTATCACTGGAGGTGTAAGGAGCTTGGTATTGTTAACTTGTGCTTTGCTGATGATCTCTTTATCTTCTGTAAGGGTGATATTACTTCTGTTCATCTTATTATGGAGAGCTTAAACTTGTTTGAGGCCATGTCTGGTCTTCAACCTAATCTACAAAAAAGTCAGATTTTCATGTCTGGGGTCCATCCTTCCACTTCTCAAGCAATTCTGGACTTGTGCAATTTCAGCATTGGGGAGCTACCTATGAGATACTTGGGGGTTCCTTTGATTTCCTCAAAGCTTAGAAAAACAGATTGTATCACCCTAGTAGACCATATCACAGCTAGGGTGAAGTCTTGGGAGTCTAACTACCTTTCTTATGCTGGAAGATTACAGTTGGTTAAATCCGTGCTCTATGCTATCTTTCAATACTGGGCTGGCTTATTTATTCTTCCCAAGAAAATCTTAAATATGATTAAGGTGGTTATTAGGAATTACTTGTGGAACGCTTCAGCTGTAAAGCATTCTGGTGCTAAAGTGGCTTGGAGTGACTTGTGCCTTGATAAGTCCCAAGGAGGTTTGGACCTTAGAGATCTCTCTCTAGCTAATGAAGTGGCTGTGGCTAAGCATTTCTGGTTCCTGGTCTCTTTGGATAAAGCTTCCCTTTGGAAGGATTGGTGCAAGTTTTTCTTGATCAAGAAGAGCTCTATCTTCTTGGTTAAGCTTGCCACTAATCCTTCTTGGAGTTGGAGGAAAATTCTGAAAATCAGAGACAAGTTTGCTGGGTATTGCAAAGCTCTTGTGGGAAATGGTGAGCAGATCTCTCTTCTATTGGACCCTTGGCACCCTTTGGGGGCTCTTTCTCAAAGGTTTGGTCCTAGGATTTATTTTGGTACAGGTTGGGATTGGACTACCAAGGTCAGCTCAGTGATCCAGAATGCAGCTTGGAACTGGCCTATTTCTAACTCCCATGAGCTTATCACTATTAGAGAGATCCATCTTCTCCCTCCTAAAGAGTCCTCTTTGGACTCTTGGATTTGGACTCTTTCTCCCTCTGGTCTTTTCTCTGTGGGGCACACTTATAGGAAACTGGCTCCAGCCTGTGAAAAAGTGAGATGGGCTCCTCTTATTTGGTTTAAGAAGCATATCCCCAGATATAGCTTTATTACTTGGCTTGCTGTTCTTAATAGGCTTGCAACTGCGGATAGATTGGCTGCTTGGACCTCCTCTCCTGGGTTTTCCAATGTTAGTAGTTGTGTTCTTTGCTTGCATCCTTCAAAATTCTCTGAACACCTGTTTGTTTTTTGCCCTTATTCTAGCTTTATTTGGCAGAATTTGGTTGGTTTGTGTGGCTTGGTGTCTTCTCCTAGGAACTGGAATCAACTTATCTCCTGGCTCCTTGTGAAAACTAGGAAAGGTTACTTCTTGAGCCTTATGTTGAAGCTTATGTTCAGCTCGTTTGTCTATCATATCTGGAGAGAGAGAAATAATCGAGTCTTTGAGGGCAAAATGAGGGACAAGAAAGTGGTCTTGGCTTGCATTAGAAATGCCATTAAAGGTAGATTTTTGAGTCTCAAAGGGTTTTCTGTGACTGAAGATAACAAAACCATTCAGCTTGCCTGGGGATTGAATGCCTCTATTTTTTATAATTAAGCTTGGTTCTTCTGTTTCTTTAGACTGTTATCACTTGTAATCTTCTGTTAGTGTTGGGGTGCCTCCAGCTTGTGTGTTGGCTGATTCCTTGTTATTTGTGTCTTTTTCCTGGGGTATACCCCTTGTATATTTGTATGTTTTCTTCTTCGGTTTATACAATTTTTTAATTTACCGAAAAAAAAAATCTCCAGGAAGCCTTTGTGGGAAAAGCTTGGCTCTCATAAGACATTAAGTCAGGGGAAGCCTTGGGTAATTCTTGGTGACTTTAATGCTATTTTGAAGCCTATTGAGCATTGTGGTTGTGATTTCAAGTGGAATGATAGCTCAATTGACTTTGCTTCTTGTCTTGATCATTTAGAGGTTCTCGACCTCCCTTATAGTGGCTGTCAATTCACCTGGTGGAATGGTCAAGTTGGTGAGGGTAGCAAGATGCGCAAGCTCGATAGAGCCCTAGTTAACGGTGATTGGGCTATGTTGTTTCCTGCTACTTCTTGCCATTTTCACACCCCGG
>QANY01005875.1:0-118181 GCA_003255025.1 Datisca glomerata | reverse complement strand
CTCTTATACCTAAGGTCCCCAATCCTTCTAAGGTTGGTGACTTTAGGCCTATATCTTGTTGTAATGTTGTTTATAAATGCATTTCTAAAATGCTTGCTGATAGACTTAAAAGAGTGCTCCCTGATCTTATTAGTAGCAACCAGACTGCTTTTGTGCCAGGGAGGAGAATCGCTGACAACATCCTCTTATCTCAAGAGCTGGTTAGAGGTTACCATAGGCCTTCTAATAGTCCCAGATGTGCTTTCAAGGTTGATATAAAAAAGGCTTATGATAGCTTGAATTGGGAGAGTATCGGGAGAATCTTTGACTGCTTGGGGTTTCCTGATCATTTCTCTAACTGTGTGATGGAGTGTATCTCCTCTCCTTCTTTCTCTATTGTGGTCAATGGGGAGTTGACTGGCTACTTCTCTGGTGCTAAAGGGCTTAGACAGGGTGATCCTATCTCTCCCTATCTGTTTGTGTTGGTTATGGAGGTTCTATCTGGTATTCTCAAGCATGCTTCTCATAAAGCGGACTTTGGCTATCACTGGAGGTGTAAGGAGCTTGGTATTGTTAACTTATGATTTGCTGATGATCTCTTTATCTTCTGTAAGGGTGATATTACTTCTGTTCAACTTATTATGGAGAGCTTAAACTTGTTTGAGGCCATGTCTGGTCTTCAACCTAATCTACAAAAAAGTCAGATTTTCATGTCTGGGGTCCATCCATCCACTTCTCAAGCAATTCTGGACTTGTGCAATTTCAGCATTGGGGAGCTTCCTATGAGATACTTGGTGGTTCTTTGATTTCCTCAAAGCTTAGAAAAACAGATTGTATCTCCTTAGTAGACCATATCACAGCTAGGGTGAAGTCTTGGGAGTCTAACTACCTTTCTTATGCTGGAAGTTTACAGTTGGTTAAATCCGTGCTCTATGCTATTTTTCAATACTGGGCTGGCTTATTTATTCTTCCCAAGAAGATCTTAAATATGATTCAGGTGTTTATTAGGAATTACTTGTGGAACGCATCAGTTGTAAAGCATTCTGGTGCTAAAGTGGCTTGGAGTGACTTGTGCCTTGATAAGTCCCAAGGAGGTTTGGACCTTAGAGATCTCTCTCTAGCTAATGAAGTGGCTGTGGCTAAGCATTTCTGGTTGCTGGCCTCTTTGGATTAAAGCTTCCCTTTGGAAGGATTGGTGCAAGTTTTTCTTGATCAAGAAGAGCTCTATCTTCTTGGTTAAGCTTGCCACTAATCCTTCTTGGAGTTGGAGGAAAATTCTGAAAATCAAAGACAAGTTTGCTGGGTATTGCAAAGCTCTTGTGGGAAATGGTGAGCAGATCTCTCTTCTATTGGACCCTGTGCACCCTTTGGTGGCTCTTTCTCAAAGGTTTGGTCCTAGGATTTATTTTGGTACGGGTTGGGATTGGACTACCAAGGTCAGCTCAGTGATCCAGAATGCAGCTTGGAACTGGCCTATTTCTAACTCCCATGAGCTTATCACAATTAGAGAGGTCTATCTTCCCCTCCTAAAGAGTCCTCTTTGGACTCTTGGATTTGGACTCTTTCTCCCTCTGGTCTTTTCTCTGTGGGGCACACTTATAGGAAACTGGCTCCAGCTGGTGAAAAAGTGAGATGGGCTCCTCTTATTTGGTTTAAGAAGCATATTCCCAGATATAACTTTATTACTTGGCTTGCTGTTCTTAATAGGCTTGCAACTGCGGATAGATTGGCTGCTTGGACCTCCTCTCCTGGGTCTTCCAATTTTAGTAGTTGTGTACTTTGCTTGCATTCTTCAGAATCTTCTGAACACCTATTTGTTTCTTGCCCTTGTTCTAGCTTTATTTGGTAGAATTTGGTTGGTTTGTGTGGCTTGGTGTCTTCTCCTAGGAACTGGAATCAACTTATCTCCTGGCTCCTTGTGAAAGTTAAGAAAGGCTACTTCTTGGGCCTTATGTTGAAGCTTATGTCCAGCTCGTTTGTCTACCATATCTGGAGAGAGAGAAATAATCGAGTCTTTGAGGGCAAAATGAGGGACAAGAAAGTGGTCTTGGCTTGCATTAGAAATGCCATTAAAGGTAGATTTTTGAGTCTTAAAGGATTTTCTGTGACTGAAGATAACAAAACCATTCAGCTTGCCTGGGGATTGAATGCCTCTATTTTTGACAATTAAGCTTGGTTCTTCTGTTTTTTTAGGCTGTTATCTCTTGTAATCTTCTGTTAGTGTTTGGGTGCCTCCAGCTTGTGTGTTAGCTGGTTCCTTTTTGTTTGTGTCTTTTTCCTGGGGTATGCCCCTTGTATATTTGTATGTTTCTTCTTCGGTTTATAGAATTTTTTAATTTATCGAAAAAAAAGAGATAGCGAGAGAGAGAGAGAGAGGGGAGGGTAGAGAAAGAGAGAGGGAGGGAGTGAAGGAGTGGGAGAGAGGGAGAGAGTGTGAGAGAGGGAAAGAAAGAGGGTGAGAGAGCGTGAGAGAGTTAGAGAGAGTGAGAGATAGAGAGAGAGTGAGGGAGAGATATAGGAGAGAAAGAAAGAGAGCGGGAGAGAGTGAGATAGGGAGAGAGGGAGAGAGGGAGAGAGAGGGAGTAGGAGAGAGGGAGAGCAAGAGAGAGAGGGAGAGCGAGCGAGCGAGAGAGAGAGAGAGAGTGAATGAGTGAGGCAGTGAGAGAAGTGTGGGAGAGAGGGGGAAGTGTGAGAAAGAGAGGGAGAGTGAGAGGAGAGACAGAGAAAGTTAGAGAGAGAAGAGAACGAGAAAGTGAGAGAGAGAGGAGAGACCGAGAGAGTGAGAGAGAGAGGGAGTGAGAGGAAGTAGGAGTGTGGAAGAGAGAAAGAGAGGGAGAGAGAGGGGGAGTGGGAGAGAAGAGTAGAGAGAGGGAGAGAGAGAGAGAGCAAGAGAGAGATTTTGAGAGAGTGAGCGAGAGAGTAGGAGATAGAGAGAGAGAGGGAGAGAGGGGGCGGGGTAGTCGGAGAGAGGTTGAGAGAGACTGTGTGAGAGAGGGAAAGAACGTGGGTGAGAGAGAGAGAGAGTGAGAAAGAGAGAGTTAGAGAGAGAGCGGGGGAGAGAGAGGGGGAGTGAGGGAGTGGGAGAGAGGGAAAGAGAGAAAGAGAGAGTGGGGGATAGGGAGAGAGAGAAAAGAGGGATAGAGAGAGGAAGCGAGAGGAAGTGGGGGAGAGAAAGCGAGAGAGAGGGAAGGAGGGGGTGGGGGAAATAGAGAGAGGGTGTGAGAGAGAGTGCAAGAGAGGGAAAAAATGTGGGTGAGAGAGAGTGTGTGGAGGAGAGAGAGTTAGAGAGAGAGAGAGAGCGAGAGCGGGGGAGATTAAAGAGAGAGAGAGGGAAATAGCGAGTGATGGAGTGGGAGAGAGGAGAGAGAGTGTGAAAGGGAAAGAACGTGGGTGGGAAAGCGAGAGAGAGAGAGAGAGGGAAGGAGATAGAGGGAGAAAGAGAGTGAGCGGGGGATAGAAAGAGAGATGGAGGGAGAGAGGGAGTGGGAGAGAGAGTGTGTGAGATAGAGGGAGAGTGAGAGAGAGGGAGAGAGAGGGAGAGAGTGTGAGAAAGAGTGTGAGAGAGAGTGAGAGAGAGTGTGAGAGAGAGGGGGAGATAGAGTGAGAGAGAGAGGTAAAGAGATAGAAAGAGCAAGAGAGAGACATAGAGAGAGAGCGAGAGAGAGAGGGGGGAGGGTGGGAGAGAGAGAGAGAGGGGGAGGGAGGGAAAGAGAGAGAGAGAGAGAGAGAGAAAGGAGAGGGAGTGAGAGAGGGAGAGGAGAGAGAGAAGGGGGAGAGAGGGAGGGAAAGAGAGGGAGTGGGAGACAGAGCATAGGGAGAGAGGGAGAGAGAAAGAGGGAGAGAGGTAGAGAGAAAGAGGGAGCGAGGGAGAGAGGTAGAGAGAAAGAGGGAGCGAGGTAGTGGGGAGAGGGAGCGATGGAGTGGGAAAGACGACAGAGGGTGAGAGAGAGAGATAGGGAGAGAGTGAGGGCGAGAGATAGAGAGAAAGACAGAAAGCGAGGGATAGAAAGAAAGTGGGAGGGAGAGAGCAAGTGGGAGAGCGGGAGAGAGGGAAGAGAGTGTGAGAGAGGGAAAGGAAGTGGGTGACTGAGAGAGAGTGAGGGAGAGAGATAACGAGAGAAAGAGAGGGAGCAGGGGATAGAAAGAGAGAGGGAAAGAGAGAATGACTGGAGAGAGTACGAGAAGGAGGGAGAGAGGGAGTGGGAGAGAGGGAGAGAGAGAGAGAGAGAGAGAGAGAGAGAGAGAGAAAGAGGTTAGGGTGAGAGAGAGGGAGAGGGAGAGATAGATAGGGAGAATGAGAGAGAGGGAGAAGTCTTGGGAGTCTAACTACCTTTCTTATGCTGGAAGATTACAGTTGGTTAAATCCGTGCTCTATGCTATTTTTCAATACTGGGCTGGCTTATTTATTCTTCCCAAGAAGATCTTAAATATGATTCAGGTGATTATTAGGAATTACTTGTGGAACGCATCAGCTGTAAAGCATTCTGGTGCTAAAGTGGCTTGGAGTGACTTGTGCCTTGATAAGTCTCAAGGAGGTTTGGACCTTAGAGATCTCTCTCTAGCTAATGAAGTGGCTGTGGCTAAGAATTTCTGGTTGCTGGCCTCTTTGGATTAAAGCTTCCCTTTGGAAGGATTGGTGCAAGTTTTTCTTGATCAAGAAGAGCTCTATCTTCTTGGTTAAGCTTGCCACTAATCCTTCTTGGAGTTGGAGGAAAATTCTGAAAATCAAAGACAAGTTTGCTGGGTATTGCAAAGCTCTTGTGGGAAATGGTGAGCAGATCTCTCTTCTATTGGACGCTTGGCACCCTTTGGGGGCTCTTTCTCAAAAGTTTGGTCCTAGGATTCATTTTGGTACTGGTTGGGATTGGACTACCAAGGTCAGCTCAATGATCCAGAATGCAGCTTGGAACTGGCCTATTTCTAACTCCCATGAGCTTATCACAATTAGAGAGGTCCATCTTTCCCCTCCTAAAGAGTCCTCTTTGGACTCTTGGATTTGGACTCTTTCTCCCTCTGATCTTTTCTCTGTTGTGCACACTTATAGGAAACTGGCTCCAGCTGGTGAAAAAGTGAGATGGGCTCCTCTTATTTGGTTTAAGAAGCATATTCCCAGATATAGCTTTATTACTTGGCTTGCTGTTCTTAATAGGCTTGCAACTGCGGATAGATTGGCTGCTTGGACCTCCTCTCCTGGGTTTTCCAATGTTAGTAGTTGTGTACTTTGCTTGCATCCTTCAGAATCTTCTGAACACCTGTTTGTTTCTTGCCCTTATTCTAGCTTTATTTGGCAGAATTTGGTTGGTTTGTGTGGCTTGGTGTCTTCTCCTAGGAACTAGAATCAACTTATCTCCTGGCTCCTTGTGAAACTTAAGAAAGGTTACTTCTTGGGCCTTATGTTGAAGCTTATGTTCAGCTTGTTTGTCTATCATATCTGGAGAGAGAGCAATAATCGAGTCTTTGAGGGCAAAATGAGGGACAAGAAAGTGGTCTTGGCTTGCATTAGAAATGCCATTAAAGGTAGATTTTTGAGTCTTAAAGGATTTTCTGTGACTGAAGATAACAAAACCATTTAGCTTGCCTGGGGATTGAATGCCTCTATTTTTGACAATTAAGCTTGGTTCTTCTATTTCTTTAGGCTGTTATCTCTTGTAATCTTCTGTTAGTGTTTGGGTGCCTCCAGCTTGTGTGTTGGCTGGTTCCTTTTTTTGTGTCTTTTTCCTGGGGTATGCCCCTTGTATATTTGTATGTTTTCTTCTTCGGTTTATACAATTTTTTAATTTACCGAAAAAAAGGGAGTGATAGAGTGAGAGAAAGGGGGAGAGAGGAGAGATAGAGTGAGAGTGAGGGAGAGGGAGAGAGAGAAATTGAGAGAGAAAGACGGGGGAGGGGGAGAGGGAGAGAGAGGTAGAGAGAGAGAAGAATGAGACGGAGAGAGAGGAAGAGTGAGAAGAGAAAGAGAAAAGAGTGAGAAAAGGTGAGAGAGAGAGAGGGAGAGATAAAGTGAGAGAGAGGGGGATAGAGAGGGAGGAGAGAGGTTGGGGGAGAGAGAGGGAGAGATAGAGTGAGGGAGAGGGAGAGAGAGATAGAGGACATAGTGAGAGAGATAGAGAGAGAGGGGGGCGAGGTAGTGGGAGAGAGAGAGGAGAGAGACAGAGGTGGAGAGAGGGGTTGGGGGAGAGGGAGAGGGAGAGGAAGAGAGAGAGAGATTTAGAGTGATAGAGCCCAATGGGATGGATGTATTTAGGCCTAAACTAAATGAACTTGGCCAAACTTGGATCTTTTGGACATGACATGTACTCGAACTGACTTTTGACATCCAATACAAGTTTGGGATAAATGTTTGGAGTGTTGTGGTCATTTTAGGTGCTTCTAGTGCATGCAAAGTCAAAATGACCCATTGGGATGTGCTTTCAGCCCAAACTAGATGAACTTGGCTAAACTTGAATCTTTTAGTCATGACATGTACTCAAACTAACTTTTGAAACTCAATACACGTTTGAGATAAGAATTCAGAGTGTTGTGGTCGTTTTAGGTGTATTTACTGCCATACAGAGTGAAAGTACCAAATAGAACTGTATTTTTGACTCCCTATGGCACTGAAGCACATAAAATGACCTCAACACTCAGAATTCTTGTCCCAAACGTGTATTTGGTGTCAAAAATGAGTCGAGTACATGCCATGCCTGAAAGATCAATGTTTAGCCAAGTTCATCCACTTTGGGCCTAAACACATCCCATTGGGTCGTTTTAATATCGTATGGCACTAGAAACACTTAAAACTCCCCAAAAGTCCAAATACTTATTCCTAAATGGGTGTTGGGTGTCAAAAGTTAGTTCAGCTACATGTCATGCCCAAAAGGTCCAAGTTCAACCAAGTTCATCTAGTTTTGGCCTATACATGTCCCATTGGGCCTGTTTTATATGTCTGGCACTAGAAGCAACTAAAATGACCACAACACTCCAATTCTTATCCCAAATGTGCATTGGGTGTCAAAAGTCAGATCAAGTAAATGCCATGCCCAAAAGATCTTAATTTAACCAAGTTTGTCGAGATTGGGACTAAACACGTTTCATTGGGTTCTTTTGACAACGTATGACACTGAAGTACTAAAATGAACACAATAATCTAAATTCTTATCCGACATATGTATTGGGAGTCAAAAGTCATTTCTAGTACATGTCATGCCCAAAAGATCCAAGTTTAGCCAAGTTCATCTAGTTTGGCGCTAAATACGTTCTTTTTTCGGTAAATTAAAAAATTATATAAACCGAAGAAGAAACATACAAATATACAAGGGGCATACCCCAGGAAAAAGAAACAAAAAAAAGAACCAGTCAACACACAAGCTGGAGGCACCCAAACACTAACAGAAGATTACAAGAGATAACAGCCTAAAGAAATAGAAGAACCAAGCTTAATTGTCAAAAATAGAGACATTCAATCCCTAGGAAAGCTGAATGGTTTTGTTATCTTCAGTCACAGAAAATCCTTTAAGACTCAAAAATCTACCTTTAATGGCATTTTTAATGCAAGCCAAGACCACTTTCTTGTCCCTCATTTGCCCTCAATGACTCGATTATTTCTCTCTCTCCAGATATGGTAGACAAACGAGCTGGACATAAGCTTCAACATAAGGCCCAAGAAGTAGCTTTTCTTAACTTTCACAAGGAGCCAGGAGATAAATTGATTCTAGTTCCTAGGAGAAGACACCAAGCCACACAAACCAACCAAATTCTACTAAATAAAGCTAGAATAAGGGCAAGAAACAAATAGGTGTTCAGAAGATTCTGAAGAATGCAAGCAAAGTACACAACTACTAACATTGGAAGACCCAGGAGAGAAGGTCCAAGCAGTCAATCTATCCGCAGTTGCAAGCCTATTAAGAACAGCAAGCCAAGTAATAAAGCTATATCTGGGAATATGCTTCTTAAACCAAATAAGAGGAGCCCATCTCACTTTTTCACTTGCTGGAGCCAGTTTCCTATAAGTGTGCCCCACAGAGAAAAGACCAGAGGGAGAAAGAGTCCAAATCCAAGAGTCCAAAGAGGACTCTTTAGGAGGGGGAAGATGGATCTCTCTAATAGTGATAAGCTCATGGGAGCTAGAAATAGGCCAGTTCCAAGCTGCATTCTGGATCACTGAGCTGACCTTGGTAGTCCAATCCCAACCTGTACCAAAATAAATCCTAGGACCAAACCTTTGAGAAAGAGCCCCCAAAGGGTGCCAAGGGTCCAATAGAAGAGAGATCTGCTCCCCATTTCCCACAAGAGCTTTGCAATACCCAGCAAACTTGTCTCTGATTTTCAGAATTTTCCTCCAACTCCAAGAAGGATTAGTGGCAAGCTTAACCAAGAAGATAGAGCTCTTCTTGATCAAGAAAAACTTGCACCAATCCTTCCAAAGGGAAGCTTTATCCAAAGAGACCAGGAACCAGAAATGCTTAGCCACAGCCACTTCATTAGCTAGAGAGAGATCTCTAAGGCCCAAACCTCCTTGGGACTTATCAAGGCACAAGTCACTCCAAGCCACTTTAGCACCAGAATGCTTTACAGCTGAAGCGTTCCACAAGTAATTCCTAATAACCACCTTAATCATATTTAAGATTTTCTTGGGAAGAATAAATAAGCCAGCCCAGTATTGAAAGATAGCATAGAGCACGGATTTAACCAACTGTAATCTTCCAGCATAAGAAAGGTAGTTAGACTCCCAAGACTTCACCCTAGCTGTGATATGGTCTACTAGGGTGATACAATCTGTTTTTCTAAGCTTTGAGGAAATCAAAGGAACCCCCAAGTATCTCATAGGTAGCTCCCCAATGCTGAAATTGCACAAGTCCAGAATTGCTTGAGAAGTGGAAGGATGGACCCCAGACATGAAAATCTGACTTTTTTGTAGATTAGGTTGAAGACCAGACATGGCCTCAAACAAGTTTAAGCTCTCCATAATAAGATGAACAGAAGTAATATCACCCTTACAGAAGATAAAGAGATCATCAGCAAAGCACAAGTTAACAATACCAAGCTCCTTACACCTCCAGTGATAGCCAAAGTCCGCTTGATGAGAAGCATGCTTGAGAATACCAGAAAGAACCTCCATAACCAACACAAACAGATAGGGAGAGATAGGATCACCCTGTCTAAGCCCTTTAGCACCAGAGAAGAAGCCAGTCAACTCCCCATTGACCACAATAGAGAAAGAAGGAGAGGAGATACACTCCATCACACAGTTAGAGAAATGATCAGGAAACCCCAAGCAGTCAAAGATTCTCCCGATACTCTCCCAATTCAAGCTATCATAAGCCTTTTTTATATCAACCTTGAAAGCACATCTGGGACTATTAGAAGGCCTATGGTAACCTCTAACCAGCTCTTGAGATAAGAGGATGTTGTCAGCGATTCTCCTCCCTGGCACAAAAGCAGTCTGGTTGCTACTAATAAGATCAGGGAGCACTCTTTTAAGTCTATCAGCAAGCATTTTAGAAATGCATTTGTAAACAACATTACAACAAGATATAGGCCTAAAGTCACCAACCTTTGAAGGATTGGGGACCTTAGGAATAAGAGTAATGGCAGTAGAGTTAACCTGTTTCAATAAAGATTGGGAGCTAAAAAACTCCAAAACAGCCTTAGTAACATCTTTGCCCACAACATGCCAACATCTTTTGAAGAAACCAGCAGAGAAGCCATCTGGACCAGGGGCTTTACTACTCCCCAAACTAAAGATAGTTGTGTGAACGTCTTCCTCTGTATAAGGGTGGTTGAGGATAGCTAAGTGAGCTTGAGAGAGCTTATTAGGGAGAATCTGAGAGAGAACACTCCAATCCACCTCCTGGTCAATGTGAGAAGTCCCAAGAAGATTCCTATAATAAGAAAGGATTTGATCTTTGATAGCCTGGTCATCAGTAATAAGGTCACCCTCCTCATTAACCAACTGATTAATTCTTGATCTGACTCTATTCTTCTTTAGTTTCTGAAAAAAGAAAGAGGAATTCTGATCACCCAAGGCAAGCCAATCAACTCTGCTTTTTTGCCTCAGAAAATCTTCTTCTGCATTCCTGAGCTTAGTGAAATCAGCTAATCTAATTTTCTCCTCCTCTTGAAGAGAGACAACACTAGGAGAGGCAATAAGGTCAGCTTGCACTTTAGAGAGGGCTTCTCTAGCCATAAGAGCCCTTTTAGAAATATCTGAGCAAAAAGAGGCATTAAATTTCTTAAGAGCAAATTTAACAGATTTAAGCTTCTTATAGAGACAAAACATGGCTGTCCCAAACACCTCAATCTCCCACGCATCCTTAAGAACAGCCCAGAAGCCTTCGAAATCCATCCAAAAATCAAAGAACTTAAAAGAAGGCTTAGGTCTTGCTGAGTTAGCCCTAAGCTGAATAATAATAGGAGAGTGATCAGAGATACCCGGGGTGTGAAAATGGCAAGAAGTAGCAGGAAACAACATAGCCCAATCACCGTTAACCAGGGCTCTATCGAGCTTGCGCATCTTGCTACCCTCACCAACTTGACCATTCCACCAGGTGAATTGACAGCCACTATAAGGGAGGTCGAGAACCTCCAAATGATCAAGACAAGAAGCAAAGTCAATTGAGCTATCATTCCACTTGAAATCACCACCACAATGCTCAATAGGCTTCAAAATAGCATTAAAGTCACCAAGAATTAGCCAAGGCTTCCCCTGACTTAATGTCTTATGAGAGCCAAGTTTTTCCCACAAAGGCTTCCTGGAGATAGCATCATTGGCTGCATACACCACAGAGACAAAGAAATCTGTCTTTTCATGGAGAATGGTTAGCTTACAAAACATAGCTTGATCAAAGGCATCAATTAGAAGAACATCCAAAATCTTGGGATCCCAAGCTAAAACAATTCTACCTTTGCTAGTAGGAGAATGGTTAGCAAAGGTAGCCCAATTGGGAAAAACAGATCTAGAAAGTCCAGCAAAATTATTACACTTGATCTTAGTCTCAACTAAAGCACAAAAAGATAATTTAAAGTCTTTACAAAGTTTTCTAACTTCAGCTTGCTTTAGAAGGCCATTAAGCCCTCTTATATTCCAAGAAGCTAAATTAATCATAAAAAGGGGGGGAGAGAGTCACCATTCTCAGGGGGAGCCTGAGTAACTTGATCAGCCAATAAGAAAAAGCCTTCAGCCGTTCGCTTCTTTTTCAACCTCTTCAAAGCTGATTTAGAGAGCTTGGGAGAAGGACCAGGTTGGATAGTGATATTGACAATTGAGGAAGCTTTGGGGGGAGCCAAACTCAATGTAGAGTCAGAAGAGGCTTGAGGCTCATTTTTATCCTCACAAGGCACAATGAGACCCTTACCCTTCCTTTTGCTAACCACCTGAGTCCATTCATTGACTTGGTCTTCCACATGGATGGTATTAAGAGGAAAGGGAGGAGAGATTTCACCCTTTGGCTCCTCATAAACCATAAGCTCCCTATTATCTTGGGGAGAAGAATCTTTGCTAGCGGTTTCTTCCTCACTAGCTAGATTATTCTTAGGGGCCACTTTAGCATCACAATCATGACCAAAGAGGCAACATTTAGCACATCTCTTAGGTAGACACTCATACTCCACCTCCACCACCACTGGATCCCATCCGTCAAGGCCAAGGTCAATGGTGAAAAACTTAATCAAATCAGAGGAGGCTGAAATTTTCACACAAACTCTAGCATAATCATGTCTATAACCAGAGGCAGTAGCATTGTCAGAGTGAGAAGGGATACCCACAGCACTAGCAATGTGACTTAGAGCTTCTTCAGTCCATAATTCAATTGGAACATTCCACAATTTAACCCAAATTGGAAGGGTTGAAAGTTTCTCCTTTGAGAATTTAACATTTGGCTGCCACTCTTGAAGCACAACAGGCCTACCTAAGAGGTGCCAAGGTCCATCTTCTAAGACTGAGTTTCTATCCTCCACAGAGCCAAATTTGAAATAGAAAAGGCCTCTGGCAGCCGAGACCTCCTGAATTCCTCTTTTAGCCCAAAGTTGCAAAGCAATTTTCTTAACTAAGTGTAAAGGAGCTGCCCTTCCAACAAAGTAGCCAACAAGGCAGCCTTCCCACCTAGAAAAGTTCTCTTTAGTAATATAATCAGGAAGCTTAACTGTGACATTACCATTTTCCGTAAAGGAAGAGCTCACATAACCTAAGCTTAGCTTCTTTTTCAGGTTACCTTTAACCTTTTCAGCCCATGAACCAGCCGGTTTCTCATGAGCAGCACTTTTATTAGCTAAAAGGTCTTTATAAACTCTATTCTCATGCAGCTTTTCAGAAGAAGAAGTTGGGGAAGGAGGAGAAGAGCTCACCTTCTGTTTTCCATTAGAATCTGGTTTAGGAGAGAGAGAGATTTCTCCAAGCTCAAACCCACGACCATGGCAGCCCTTGACATCTTTGGTAGAAGTCAAATCCACCTTGTCACTCACAATCAAAGCTGAGGTTGAGCTAAGGGAGGAGAGAGGATCTGCCACCAGCTTTGGAACTCCACCCACGTTCACATCATTGTCATAGAAAAGAGAAATATCTTCTTTCTCTTTCCCTTCAATCAAAACACCATCTACTTTCTCTTTCCCCTTAGACAAAGAAGCTGCCACCTGTCGCCCTAAGGGGCTGTCCACGTCATGATGGGAGAGAGGAGCCTTATCTAATAAAGAATTACCTTTTTGAGTGTCCTTTCCTTTATTTGAAAGGATAGTAGTAGATTGTTGACCAAGTTGAAGCTTGGGAGCTAGAGCCTCACTCTTCCCCAAGCTGACCACATCACACCCACTTGCCAAAAAGGAGCTGTCACCTCTCCCTTTTGATATGTTTGGCAGCTGCTTTTCCTCTTCTCCAAGCAAGATGATTTGAGACAAGCTTGATTTGTCTTCTATCAAAGGACACTCATCATTACCTTTGACAGAGAGGTAATGAGTATCATCTTCAACCTTTGGAGCTCTAGGCAAGCTGGTTGATCTCCGAGCACCACCTCTAGCTCCTCCTCTTATGCTACTTCTCTTTAGACTTGAACGAAGTTGGTCTGAAAGAGTCAGCTCAAGTAAATTGCTCTGATTGTGATCAGAAGAAATAAAATTGTCTCTAAGCTTTGAATGATCAGAAATAATCTCTTTTGCAACTAATAAACTCGAAGCTTCCTTGGACTGAGCTTCTAACTTCCCAGGCTCAACAAAACCACTCTCTGGTCCAAATTTCTTCGTATTAGAACCTTGCTTAAGAGCATTAAAACCAATAACATGGGTTTTAGCTTCCCTAGCTCCCTTAGTAACCATATCATTCAAAACAGCATGGCCATTGAAAGACACTCCAAGCTTAGCTTGCCCACTAGCTGAATCTTTCTTAACACCACCTGAAACTTGCTTACCAACATCTGCAGCGTGCTTAATGTACTCATCATTAACCATTGTTAGAGGTCGTGGCCTCCCCTAAGGGAGGGAGAGGCTAAAACAAAAACCAGAATTCTAGAGAGAGGGGAGAGTTTCTCTCACTAAAAAACCAGGTTTTTACTCATCATTTTTTCGCTAAATACGTTCCATTGGCTCTTTTTGACTCCTCATGGCACTAGAAGCACCTAAAGCTACCACAGCACTCCAATTTATTATCCTAAACTTGTATTGACTGTTGAAAGTCAGTTTGAGTACATGTCATGGCCAAAAGATCTAAATTTAGACAAGTTCATCTAGTTTAACTCCATATGGGTCTTTTTAAACATCTCTCATTGGGTCTTTTTAACTCTATATGGCAATAGAAGTGCCATAAATGACCACAACACTCCAAATTCTTATCCCAAACATGTATTGGGTGTTAAAAGTTAGTTCGATTACATGTCATATCCAAAAGATTCATGTCTAGCCAAATTCATCTAGTTTGGGCTAAAGCACATCCCATTGGGTCTTTTTGACTCCACATGGCGCTAGAAGCTCCTAAATTTATAAAAACATTCCAAACGTTATCTCAAACCTGTATTGGGTGTCAAAAGTTAGTTCGAGTGCATGCCACGCCCAAAAGATATAAATTTAGCCAAGTTCATCTAGTTTGGGCCTATACACGTCCCATTGGGTCATTTTTACTTTGTATTGCACTAGAAACATCTAAAACGAGCACAACACTCCAAATTTTTATCCCAAACATGTATTGGGTGTCAAAAGTCAGTTCGCGCATGTGCCAGCCCAAAAGATCCAAGATTAGCTAAGTTTGTCTAGTTTGGGCCTAAACACATATCATTTGGTCTTTTTGACATCGTATGGCACTAGAAGAACCTAAAATTACCCCAACATTCGAAATTATTATCCCAAACATATATTGGGTGTCAAAAGTCAGTTCGAGTACATGCCATCCTCAAAGGATCCAAGTTTGTCCAAGTTCATTTAGTTTGACCCTAAACACATCCCTTATGTCTTTTTGACACCGTATGGCACTAAAAGCACCTAAAATGACAACAACACTCCAAATTCTCATCCTAAGGTGCATTGGGTGTCAAAAGTCAGTTTGAGTACATGTCATGCCCAAAAGATTCAAGTTTCGCCAAGCTCGTCTAGTTTGGGCCTAAACACGACCCATTGGGTATTTTTAACACTGCATGGCATTAGAGGCACAAAAAATGACCACGACATTCTGAATCTTTATCCCAAATGTGTATCGGGTGTCAAAAGTCATTTCGACTACAAGCCATCCTCAAAAGATCCAAATATAGCCAAGTCCATCTAGTGTAGGCCTAAACACGTCCCATTAGCTCCTCTTGATACCGTATGGCACTTGAAGCACCTAAAATGACAACAACACTCCAAATTCTTATCTCAAAGGTGCATTGGATGTGAAAAGTCAGTTCGAGTACATACCATGCCCAAAATATCTAAATTTAGCCAAGTTCATCTAGTTTGGGCCTAAAGATGTCCAGTTCGATCTTTTTGATTTTGTATGGCACTCAAAGCACCTAAAACAACCACAACACTCTAAATTCTTATCCGGAACGTGTATTGGGTGTCAAAAGTCAGTTTGAGTACATGCCATGCCCAAAAGATCCAAGTTTAGCCAAGTTCATCTACTTTGGGCCTAAACATGTCCCATTGGAACTTTTTGACACATATGGCACTAGATACACCTAAAACAACCACAAAACTTAATATTCTTATTCCCAAACGTGTATTTAAAAGTCAGTTCGGGTACATGTCATTCCCAGAAGATCCAAGTTTAACCAAGTTTTTCTAGTTTGGACCTAGAAAAACTGGATCTTTTTTATTTTGTATGGCACTAGAAGCGCCTAAAACGACCACAATTCTCAAAATTCTTTTCCCAAATGTGTATTGGGTGTCAAAAGCCAGTTCGCATACATTCTATGCCCAAAAGATCGAAGTTTAGTCAAGTTCGTCTAGTGTGGGTCTAAACACATCCCATTGGGTCTTTTTGACTCCTTATGGAACTAGAAGCACCTAAAATGACTACAACACTCCAAATTCTTATCCCAAATGTGTATTGGGTGACAAAAGTCATTTCGAGTACTTGCCATCCTGAAAAGATCTAAGTTTAGTCAAGTTCATCTAGTTTAGGCCTAAACACGTCCCATTAAGTCTTTTTGACACCGTATGGCACTAGAAGCACCTAAAATGATCACAGCACTCCAAACTCTTATCTCAAAGGTGCATTGGCTGTCAAAGTCAGTTCGAGTACATGCCATGCCCAAAAGATCCAAATTTAGCAAAGTTCATCTAGTGTGGGCCTAAAGATGTCCCATTCAATATTTTTGACTCCTTATGGCACTTAAAGCACATAAAATGACCACAACACTGAAAATTCTTTTCTCAAACGTGTATTGGGTGTCAAAAGTCAGTTCGAATACATGCCATACCCGAAAGATCCATGTTTAGCCAAGTTCATCTACTTTGGGCCTAAACACGTCCAATCGGGTTGTTTTGAAATTGGATGACACTAAAACAATGACCAATATCCAAATTCTTATTCCCAAATGGGTATTGGGTGTCAAAAGTTCATTCGGGTACATGTCATGCCCAAAAGATCCAAGTTTTTCAAGTTCATCTAGTTTGAGCCTAAACACGTCCCACTGAGTTTTTTTAACTTTATATGGCACTAGAAGTACCTAAAATGACAACAACACTCAAAATTCTTATCTGAAACGTGTATTGGGTGTCAAAAGTCAGTTCGAGTACATGCCATCCTCAAAAGATCCAAGTTTAGCCAAGTTCATCTAGTTTGAGCCTAAACACGTTCCATTATGTCTTTTTAACACAGTATGGCACTAAAATCACCTAAAATAACCACAACAATCCAAATTATTATCCCAAAGGTGCATTGAGTTAAGAGAGGATTTTTAGCGACAATGTTTAGAGAGAGAAGCTCTCCCTTCTCTCTAGAAACCAGGTGAGGCTTTTCTGTTGCTCCTCCTCTGGGAGGAGCTGAGCTTAGTTTCTAAAATGGTGAATGATGCTTATTTTGAAACCAAGACTCAGCAAGGTTCAAAGATCAGTAAGAAAAGTTCGGGTAAGATGAGCTTTCAGTCTCATGAAGATGTTCTAAAGTTTAAAGGAGATGGGAGTTCGATGCTGGAAAACCCAGAAGTCATAGTTGCTTCTAGCTCTTCCTTGGAGGAATCTCCAAGTTTGGATAAGATTTTAGCTATGGAGAACAAAGAAGTTGGTGAGAAGAAGGTGTGTGTTCGTGCACTAAATGTGGCAGAAGCACTTGCTGCTCGTATTAATGGAGATGACGAGGAGCATGCTACTTGTTTTGGCACCTTTAGCTACAACCTTAACTCACCAAATAAGGGAGGAAAGGTCCAAATGGCCATTAATGGCAATGATGAGGCTACTTCTACCTCCAATGAGGAGCAAATCAAAGGTTTGGATGAGCTCTCAATGTCTTGTGGGCACATTTCTTTGGTCCCTTCTTCTCAGGTACACAATGACTTGTTATTACTGGATTCTAGTGCTTTAAGGGTTCCTTCATCATTTGGTGGAGCCCCATGTTTTGTAAATGAAGCTTTTACAGGTGCTTCTAAGGACAAAGAGCATGTTCAGAAGCAAACAAGCTTTCCCTTGTCTGAAAAACTCAGGCAAATCACCAAGGGTTCTCTGGCCAAAGGAGGAGCACGAAGAAGAGAGATGATCAAGGGTGAAATCTTTTGTCCATTGGTCAATGAGGCTGTACTTGAGAGCCAATCAACTCCTGCCACCTCACCAATTCTAGCTAACCCTAGTTGTGCATGGAGTACAAACAATGACATGCATTCTGATAAGAAAGTGAAAGGACAAAAGCAAAAGGAGAAAGGACACGTACTCTTGCATACCTTGGGCAACAACAAAGCTAAAACTTTGCTTGCAAGGACAGACATCCTGCCCCAAAACCCGAAGCAAGGACAATCTGTCTTAATTGTGGCTGTACCTGAAGATAAAGGTGATTTGACATTGCCTTTGCCCAAGACATCCTTGGAGCACGTTTTAGGTACCCTTGTACTACCACCTATGCATGGATATGACTCCTCCACGTCAGCTCCATCAAGGACAAACAACCTGCCCCAAAACCCGGAGCAAGGACAGCCTCTCTTAATTACAGTTGTACCTGAACATAAAGGGGATTTGACCTTGCCTTTGCTCAAGACATCCTTGGAGCATGTTTCAGGTACCTTTGTACTACCACCTAAGCATGGAAAGGACACCTCCACATCAGCTTCATCTTCTCCAACAGCTCGAAAACCTCATTCATCCATTTTTCCAGAATACAATCAAGTAGTTGATGATCTTGATTTATATTCTTTTACTCAGGGGTTTAGACGAAATTGTGAGTATTATCCTTCCCCCAAACCTTTGGAACCTTTAAAGAATAAGGAGGTGGCTGCTAAGGGTATTTCTGAAACCCTTAAGGGTAACACTATCTACCATAAACTTTGTGAAGCTTCACCTAAAGCTCAACAAAAGGATGGATCTTGGGCTGATAAAGTTAAGAGAAACCAACCTAGTAGGTTTGAGCTTGAGTTTCAAGAGTCACTAAGGAAAAGTTAGCTAAGATCCCCATTTGGGTGAAACTTTAGAATGTTCCCCTTGAGTTGAGAACCTCTGAAGCTCTAAGCTACATTGCTAGTGCAGTGGGTAAACCCTTATACTCGGATAACTTGACTGCAAAAGGAGTGAAAAGAGACTTCGCTAGAATCTGTGTTGAGATTTCAACCAAGTCAAGAATCCTTAAGCATCTTGATATTGATCTTGGTATTGAAGGATGGGATCCAATTGATGTTTTTGTAGAGTATGAGGGCCTACCAAAGAGGTGTGACAAGTGTGATATCTTTGGTCATGATTGTGATTTCATCCAACAAACTAAAACACTTTTTCCTAATCCCCAAGCTACAGCCCCATCTCTACCACAATCCAACCCTAGCTCCACCTCAAACTCCCCAAACCACTCCTCTCCCTCATCCCCCACATATTCCACCCCAAAACAATCCCCCATTTCTCCCTCACTTCTCCCAAACACCACTCCCTCAACCCATTTTGATGATGACAGTGGCTGGATTGAGATTCCATCCAAGATATCAAGGAAGAAAATCAACTTTGAAGTGGGACTTGAATTGGCCTTAGTGCTAGACCAAGACATACTTGAAGCTTCCCCACTAAGGGTGGAACCTATTTAGCACTCAACTGAGGAAGAAGAGGATAATCTTGCTGTCGTGAGCAAGAACCAAGAGCTTTCCACCCCTTCACCTTCTCTAAACACTTCCAGCTCAAGCAAAAGGAGAAAGAAGAAGAAGAAGAAGAAGAAGGTCAATGGCACACCACACCCTGCAAAGGGTAGAGATAAAGGAGTTGCAGCTAGTGGGGAAACCCACAACCCACCCATTCATGTTTAATCTTGCTACTTGGAACATTAGGGAGCTCAATGACTCCTTAAAATAAGCTGCTGTGAGGAAGCTTTGTAAGAATTCCAATTTTTCTCTTTGTTCTTTACTTGAAACTAAAGTGAAAAACTTTAAAACTAATCTTGCTAAGGCCATTTTTCCTAATTGGGAGGTGGTAGCAAACTACAATTTTGCTGCAGGGGGTAGAATTTGGGTTGCTTGGGACCCAAAAGTACTGATGTAATAGTTTTGGATACTATTGACCAAGTTTTATTTTGTAAGCTTACTATTAAGCATTCTAATGTTGTATGTTATATCACATTCGTATATGCTTCAAATTCTAAAGTGATCAGGAAGAAGCTTTGGGAATCCTTGTGCTCCCACCACTCACTCACTTCTCATGCCCCATGGCTTATCACCGGAGATTTCAATGTTATTGCCTCCCCTAGTGAGAAATCAGGAGGAGCTAAGGGATGGGATGATGGCATCTTTGACTTCAACAAATGCACTTTCACTATTGAGGTTGAGGACCTTGCATACTCAGGTTGTCAATTCACATGGTCAAACAAGCATAATGACGGAACCTTTATTATGTGTAAGTTGGATAGAGCCATGGCAAATATTCACTGGATGGACTCGTTCCCTGACACAAAGTGTCTCTTTGCTCCTCCCGGCATCTCTGATCACAGTCCAATTGTCTTACAAATGGAGAAGGACTCCTATAAACCAAGAGTAAGCTTAGAGTTTTTTGAGTTTTGGTTTGAAAGAGAAGGGTTTTGGCAGATTTTTGACAGAGTTTGGGGGGCTGAGATTTCAGGGATAGCAATGTTTAGGCTCTGTAAGAAGCTTAAGGCACTCAAAGGTGAACTGAGGAGGTTCAACCAAAGATTTTGCAGTGATCTTCCTTCTAAAGTTAAATTGTGTGAAGCACACATGGAGTCAATTCAAAACTTGTTGGGAAATGACCCTTTAAATGCATTGTTACAGGCTCAGGAGAGAGATGCGTGCTCCAAATTCTTTGAGCTTAGACATGCTGAAGAGAGCTTGTATAGGCAGAAGTCAAGAGTACAGTGGCTTCAGTTGGGTGATCAGAACACTTCTTTCTTTTTTCAAAGTATGAAAAAGAATAGATTCAAAACCAGGATTACACACCTGGACAACCAAGGCTCTCTAATTACTTCCCATGAGGAGATCCAGAATCATATATTAGATTACTACAAAAATCTCTTGGGTACACCAAATGTAGAAATGGGAGTCAATTGGAGTATACTTGATTGTGCTTTGCCAAGAAAGCTTGGACCTGATCAGGCTGTACCTTTGGCTCTTCCCATTGAAGAAAATGAGGTCAAGCAAGCTATTTTCAGTATGGGAAGTGGCAAAGCTCCTGGACCAGATGGTTTTTCAGCTGGGTTCTTTAAGAAAGCATGGCATGTGGTGGGTGGGGATGTAACCAAAGCTGTTTTGGAGTTCTTTACTACAGGTAACCTCCTAAAAGAGGTTAACTCAACTGCAATCACCTTAATACCAAAGGTCCCTAATCCCACTAGTATTGGGGACTTTAGACCTATCTCTTGCTGCAATGTAGTCTACAAGTGCATCACAAAAATACTTGCTGAAAGACTCAAGCTTGTATTACCCAACATCGTAAGTCAGAACCAAAGTGCTTTTATCCCAGGAAGGAGAATGGCTGACAATATTTTTCTCTCCCAAGAATTACTTAGAAGCTACCATAGATCACTTGGTTTGCCAAGGTGTGCTCTCAAGGTGGACCTTAAGAAAGCCTATGATAGTGTGAACTGGTCACTAATAGGTAAAGCTTTTCAATGCCTTGGCTTCCCAAATGTTTTCATTTCTTGGGTCATGGAGTGCCTTTCTTCTCCCTCATACTCAGTGAATATAAATGGTGAGCTGCATGGTTACTTTAGGGGTGCTAAAGGAATTAGACAAGGGGATCCAATCTCTCCTTACATCTTTGTCATCATCATGGAGGTCTTGACAGGGATCTTGAGCTTTGCAGCCAAACACTCAGAGTTCCAGTTCCATTGGAGGTGCAAAGAGCTTAACTTAGTTAATCTGTGCTTTGCTGATGACCTACTCTTATTCTGTAAAGGAGACAAAAAAAGCGTGCATGTGCTTAAGGAAGCTTTGGCCATTTTCCAAGAGCTATCAGGGCTTCAACCAAATATTTCAAAGAGTCAACTGTTCTTATCAGGGGTGAGCACAGAGATGTCTTCTATCATTCATGCTGAACTGGGTTTTACAGAAGGGTCTCTTCCAGTTAGATATCTTGGTGTCCCACTCATTACAACCAAGCTTACCAAATCAGATTGTCAAGGTTTGGTTGACAGACTCACTATGAGAATCAGTTCTTGGGAATCAAAGTATTTGTCTTATGCTGGAAGACTCCAACTTATCAAGTCTGTCCTTATGGCTATGGTCAACTTTTGGAGTGGTCTCTTCATTCTCCCTAAAAGAGTGGTGAAGACAGTCCAATGCTTGGTAAGAAATTTTCTATGGAATGGCCAAGATACTAAAGCTTCTGGGGCCAAGGTAGCTTGGGCAGACCTATGTTTTGACAAGGTACAAGGTGGGTTGGGCCTTAGGGATTTGGTTCTAGCTAATGAAGTTGCTATAGCCAAACACTTATGGTTCTTGCTACTCCCTTCTAAAAGATCACTTTGGAAAGATTGGTGTCAAACATACCTAATCAGAAAGAGTTCAATTTTCTTGGTTTCCATTCCTTCTAACCCATCTTGGGTTTGGAGAAAGCTTCTCAAGCTCAGGAGCAAGTTTCTGCCCTTTTGCTCTATAACTATTGGAGATGGTACTACTGTGAAGCTTCTTACAGATAATTGGCATCCTCTAGGTGTCCTTTGGGCCAGATTTGGGCAAAGACTTTTGTCAGGAACTTCTTGGACTATGGACTCTATGGTGAGTGTTGTCATTCAAGACAATCAATGGCATTGGCCAACTTCAAACACCTTTGAGTTTCTTGAGATTAGAAGTGTTCCAATTCCTCCTCCCCAAGCTCAACGACAAGATGTTTGGAAATGGAGTTCAAGTCAGAATGGAGATTTCTCCCTAAGTCTAACCTATAAGGCACTGTCCCCTACAAGACAACCGGTTAAGTGGGCAAAGGTGATATGGTTCTCTAAACACATCCCAAGGTGCAGCTTTATCTCTTGGTTGGCTTTGAGAAACAAACTTTCCACTAGAGATAGGGTTGCACAATGGGACCAAACACCAGGGTTTTCTTCTGATTGTGTGTGTTGTGTTGGCTACCAGGAGACACATGAGCATCTTTTTATCAATTGTTGTTATGCAGCCAGAGTATGGGCCACACTTGTGAACAAATGTGATCTACACTGCCAGGTTAGGGATTGGGATCAGTTTGTAGATTGGATGCTAGCTAATGCAACAGGGAAGTCACTCAAAGGAGTCCTAGTTAAGCTAGCTTTTACTTCCAGCATCTATTATATATGGAGAGAAAGAAATGCAAGGATTTTTGAAGGCAAAATCAGAGATTCCAAGATCCTAACTGAAGCTATTTCACAATTAGTCAGATTAAGGCTTTGGGATTCGAAGTGTTTTGGCACTAATGATACTAATCTACGTTTAGTGGATAGATGGGGTCTTAACCCAAGTATTTTGTAAACCTTGGCTGTCTTATGAAGCATTGATATCTAATTGCAGTACTTTACATATTACCAGTTTAATTTGCGTGCAGATCTTAAACCTCTAATTAGGCTCTAATTTTGTACTTCCTGGGGTATGCCCCTGTACATGTGTAAGTATCTTTTGGTTTATAGAATTTGCTTACCAAAAAAAAGGTGCATTGAGTTTCAAAATTCAGTTCGAGCACATGTCATCCTCAAAAGATCCATGTTTAGCCAAGTTTGTCTAGTTTGGGTCTAAACACGTCCCATTAGGTCTTTTTGATACCGTATAGCACTAGAAGCCCTAAAGCGAAATTCTTATTCCAAAGGTGCATTAGGTGTCAAAAGTCATTTCAAGTACATGCCATGCCCAAAATATCTTAGTTTAGCCAAGTTCATCTAGTTTAGGCCTAAGCACGTCCCATTAAGTGTTTTTGACACCGTGTAGCACTAGAAGCACCTAAAATGACCACATCGCTCCAAACTCTTATCCCAAAGGTGCATTGGCTGTCAAAAGTCAGTTCGAGTACATGTCATGCCCAAAAGATCTAAATTTAGCAAAGTTCATCTAGTTTGGGCCTAAAGATGTCCCATTCGATATTTTTGACTCCCTATGCCACTCAAAGCACATAAAATGACCACAACACTCAAAATTCTTTTCCCAAACATGTATTGGGTGTCAAAAGTCAGTTCGAGTACATGTCATACCCGAAAGATCCATGTTAATCCAAGTTCATCTAATTTGGGCCTAAACACGTCCCATTGGGTTGTTTTGAAATTGTATGACACTAAAACAATGACCAATATCCAAATTCTTATTCCCAAATGGGTATTGGGTGTCAAAAGTTCGTTGGGGTTTATGTCATGCCCAAAAGATCCAAGTTTTTCAAGTTCATCTTGTTTGAGCCTAAACACGTCCCACTTGGTGTTTTTGACTCTGTATGGCACTAAAAATGCCTAAAATGACAACAACACTCCAAATTCTTACCTGAAACGTGTATTGGGTGTCAAAAGTCAGTTCGAGTACATGCCATCGTCAAATGATCCAAGTTTAGCCAAGTTCATCTAGTTTGGGCCTAAACACGTTCCATTATGTCTTTTGACACCGTATGGCACTAAAATCACCTAAAATGACCACAACACTCCAAATTATTATCCCAAAGGTGCATTGAGTTTCAAAATTCAGTTCGAGTACATGTCATCCTCAAAAGATCCATGTTTAGCCAAGTTTGTCTAGTTTGGGTCTAAACATGTCCCATTAGGTCTTTTTGATACCGTATAGCACTAGAAGCACCTAAAGCGACCAAAACACTCCAAATTCTTATTTCAAAGGTGCATTAGGTGTCCAAAGTCATTTCAAGTACATGCCATGCCCAAAATATCTTAGTTTAGCCAAGTTCATCTAATTTAGGCCTAAACACATCCCATTAAGTCTTTTTGACACTGTATGGCACTAGAAGCACCTAAATTGACCACATCACTCCAAACTCTTATCCCAAAGGTGCATTGGCTGTCAAAAGTCAGTTCGAGTACATGCCATGCGCAAAAGATCCAAATTTAACAAAGTTCATCTAGTTTGGGCCTAAAGATGTCCCATTCGATATTTTTGACTCCCTATGGCACTCAAAGCACATAAAATGACCACAACACTCAAAATTCTTTTCCCAAACGTGTATTGGGTGTTAAAAGTCAGTTCGAGTACATGTCATACCCGAAAGATCCATGTTTACGCAAGTTCATCTACTTTGGGCCAAAACACGTCCCGTTGGGTTGTTTTGAAATTGTATGACACTAAAATAATGACGAATATCCAAATTCTTATTCTCAAATGGGTATTGGGTGTCAAAAGTTCGTTCGGGTACATGTCATGCCCAAAAGATCCATGTTTAGCCAAGTTCATCTACTTTGGGCTGAAACACGTCTGATTGGGTTCGTATGGCACTAGAAGCACCTAAAAGGACTACAACACTCCAATTTATTATCCCAAAGGTGCATTTGGTGTCAAAAGCCAGTTCGAGTGCATATCATACCCAAAAGATTCAAGTTTAACCAAGTTCATCTAGTTTATGCTGAAACACATCCCATTGGGTCTCTTTGATTCCACATGGCATTACAAGTTCCTTAAATCACAAAACACTCCAAAGATTATCCCAAATGTGTTTTGAGTGTAAAACGTCAGTTCGAGTACATGCCACGCCAAAAAGATCCAAATTTAGCCAAGTTCATCTAATTTGGGCCTATACACGTCCCATTGGGTCTTTTTTACATTGTATGGCACTAGAAGCATCTAAAATGACCACAACACTCCAAATTATTATCCCAAAAGTGCATTGGATGTCAAAAGTCAGTTCAGTACATGTCATGCCCAAGAGATCCAAGTTTAGCCAAGTTTATCTAGTTTGAGCCTAAACTTGTTCCATTGGCTCTTTTTGACAACGTATGGCAATGGAAGCACCTAAAATGAGCGCAACACTCCAAATTATTATCCCAAACGTGTATTGGGTGTCCAAATTTAGTTCGCGTACATGCCATTCCCAAAAGATCAAAGTTTAGCCAAGTTCATCTTGTTTGACTCTTTATGGCACTAGAAGTGCCTAAAATGTTCAAATCACTCCCAATCCTTATCCCAAACGTGTACTGGGAGTCAAAAGTCAGTTCTAGTACACCCCATGCCCAAAAGATCCATGTTTAGCCAAGTTCGTATAGTATTAGCCTAAATACGTCCCATTGGTTCGTTTTGACTCCGCATAGCACTAGAAGCACTTAAAACGACCACAACACTCCAAATTATTATCCAAAACTTGTATTGGGTGTCAAAAGTCATTTCGAGTACATGTCATGGCCAAAAGATCCAAGTTTAGCCATGTTCATCTAGTTTGGGCCTAAACACGTCCCATTGGGTATTTTTGACTCCATATGGCCTAAAATGATCAAAACACTCCTAATTCTTATCCGAAATGTGTATTGAGTCTCTAAAGTCATTTGTGGTACATGCCATCCTCAAAAGATCCATGTTGAGCCAAGTTCTTCTAGTTTGGGCGTAAACACGTCCCGTTGGGTATGTTTGACACTGTATGACACTAGAAGCACCTAAAATGACCACAACATTCCAAAGTCTTATCTCAAAGGTGCATTGGGTGTCAAAAGTCAGTTTGAGTACATGTAATTCCCAAAAGATCTAAGATTAGCCAAGTTCATCTAGTTTGGGCCTAAACACGTCCTATTTGATCTTTTTGACTCCGTATGATATTAGAAGCACCTAAAGAGACCACAACACTCCAAATTATTTAAGAAGACCACAACACTCCAAATTATTATCTTAAAGGTGCATTGGGTGTCAAAAGTCTGGGCCTAAACACATCCCATTGGATTTTTTTTACTACGTATGGCGTTTTTTTTATAAATTAAAAAGATTGTATTAATCGAAGAAGATACTTACAACTATACAATAGGCATTCCCCGGGTAAACAAAACAAAGCAAAAAAAGTCGAGAGCAACCTAAACATAAATTGGAGTCAACTTAACCACCAAAAGGACTACAAACAAATGAAGGAAATAAAAATCACTAAACTTTAAGTATAAAAAACAGAAGCGTTCAACCCCCAAGGAAGTTGGATTTTCTTATTCTTCTCATTTTCAGAGAAACCTTTGAGTCTCTAAAGTCCTGCCCCTAATGGCATTAACAATACAACCCAAAACCACTTTCTTATCTCTCATTCTTCCTTCAAAAACTCTAGCATTCCTTTCTCTCCATACATGGTAGACAAAAGTGCAGAACATAATCTTCAACAAAAGCCCTAAAATGTCACCACTCTTAGCTTTCACAAGAAGCCAAGATATCAACTGATTCCAATTCCCAGGAGAGGTTGCCAAGCCACACCAACTAAACAAACTCTACCAAACATGACTAGAGAAAGGGCATGAAGCAAACAAGTGCTCGTAAGTCTCCATAAGATGCAAACAAAGGACACAAGAGGTGACATGGGGAGCCTAGAAGTGGAGGTGCAAACAGCCAATCTATCCCCAGTTGCAAGCCTATTAAGAACAGCAAGTCAAGTAATGAAGCTATATTTAGGAATGTGCTTCTTAAACCAAATAAGAGGGGCCCATCTCACTTTATCATCAGCTGGAGCAAGAGCCCTATAGGTATGCCCCCACAGAGAAAACGCTCTAAGGAGAAGGAATCCAAAGCCAAGAGTCCAAGAAAGTGCTCCCTGGGGGGAGAGAAAGGGACCTTCCTAATAGTGATAAGCTCATGGGAGTTAGAAGTAGGCCAATTCCGGACCCCATTATGAATCACCGACTTCACTTTGGTAGACCAATCCCAACCAGTACCAAAATGAATCCTAGGCCTAAACCTTTGAGCTAAAGCCCCCAAAGGGTGCCAAGGGTCCAAGAGAAGAGAAATATACTCACCATTACCCACCCGACCCATTGCAAAACCCAGCAAACTTGTCTCTAACTTTTAAGAATCTTCATCCAACTCTAAGGAGGATTGGAGGCAAGCTTAACCAAGAAAATATAGCTCTTCTTGATCAAGAAAACCTTGCACCAATCCTTCCAAAGGGAAGCTGATATGAACCTCACTCTCATTTTGTGATGAAACCCAATAACAATGATGGTTCAAGAACCCAATGATCGATTTTAAAGAAGAAGAAACCCCGACCCATTTTCTATGACACAAAGAGAACCTTAGGTATAAGACCTAAGACCCAAATTGATGCTTCAAAAAGAACCAAAGGTATGGTTTAGACTCCACACTCAAGAACAAGAAGGAAAAGTGAGTGATAAGTCTAGGTTTTAGACGCCACAAGATTATTCTTGATAAGTCTGAAAAATATCTAAGAAGAACCAAAGAGAAAACTCTCACACAGAAATTATATTGATCAAATTTTTTTCTAATACATTGTGAAACCATGCTTAAATAGAAAAACGAGAAGCCTAAAGAGTCCTAAAGTGTTTAAATCACCTAAAATAAATTTAAAAGATAAAGAAATATTAATTATAATAAATAAGGAACTTGTAATCCACCCAAAAGACTCATATTGGTTGTCCACTTCAAGATAGTGTATTGAACTCTCATTCATATCAGCTAACCCATTCTCTCTATTTAAGTTCAAGTGTATTGAACTCTCACTCTCTTGTAGTTAAACAGAGAGAATGAAAAAGGAGTGGTTGAACAAAAGATAAGAGAGAGAAATAGAGAGTTGGCTGAGAGGAGTGGGAAAAATCAAGAGAGGAAAAAAGAAAGTTTTCATGCAAAAGAGAGTGAGATTAAGAGACCTTTGAGTTCCAAGCGGCCTTTACTTGTACTTTTGTACAAAGAGGCTTGCTTTTCCACTAACTAACTTAATCACTCTTTTCCTAGTGTTGTTACATCTATTTTGCAGGACTTTGAAGATGTTTTCCCCGAGGAGATGCCAAAAGGGTTGCCACCAATTAGGGGAATTGAGCATCAAATTGACTTTGTACCCGGAGCTTCCATTCCAAACAAATCCGCTTATAGAAGCAATCCGGAGGAGACGAAGGAGCTGCAAAAACAAGTTGATGAGCTCATGGAGAAGGGGGGTATGTACGTGAAATCATGAGTCCATGTGCTGTCCGCGTAGTGCTTGTGCCTAAAAAGGATGGAACATGGAGGATGTGTGTTGATTGTCGAGCCATAAATAACATCACTGTAAAGTATCGCCATCCCATTCCTAGATTAGATGATATGCTTGATGAGTTGCATGGTTCTAGTGTGTTTACTAAAATTGATCTTAAAAGTGGATATCATCAAATTAGGATGAAAGAAGGTGATGAATGGAAAACATCTTTCAAAACAAAATATGGTTTATGTGAGTGGTTAGTAATGCCTTTTGGATTGACTAATGCACCTAGCACTTTCATGAGATTAATGAACCATGTTTTATGTACTTTCATGGGAGGATTTGTGGTTGTTTATTTTGATGACATATTGATTTATAGTAAAGATTTTGATGAGCATGCAATACACTTGAAATCTGTTCTTAAAGTTTTGAGAAAAGAAAAATTGTTTGCTAACCTCAAGAAATGTACATTTTGCATGGATAAATTGGTGTTTCTAGGGTTTGTTGTTAGTGCTAAGGGAATTGATGTAGATGAGGAAAAAATAAAATCAATTAGAGATTGGCCGATACCTAGAAGTATTGGGGAGGTTAGGAGCTTTCATGGGTTAGCTAGCTTTTATAGAAGATTTGTGAAAAAATTTAGCACCATAGCTGCGCCCTTAACCGAAGTCATTAAAAAGAATGTTGGATTTAAGTGGGGTAGTGAACAAGAAAAGACATTCAATTTGCTCAAAGAAAAACTAACCAATGCACATTTGAAGGTTTTAACCTTCAAAATTGAGTGTGATGCTTCAGCTTTAGGTATGTGTGCTGTCCTAATGCAAGAGGGCCGACCAATTGCCTACTTTAGTGAGAAATTCAATGGGGCTGTGTTGAACTACCCAACATATGACAAGGAGATGTATGCTTTGGTGAGAGCTTTGGAAACATGGCAACACTATTTTTGGACAAAAGAATTTGTGATTCACATGGATCATGAATCCTTGAAGCACTTGAAGGGACAACACAAGGTCAACAAATGGCATGTGAAGTAGGTGGAATTCATAGAGACCTTTCCATATGTAATCAAGTATAAGCAAGGGAAATGGAACATTGTGGCTGATGCTCTGTCAAGAAGGTATACACTACTCTCTACCCTAGATGTAAAATTGCTTGGTTTTGAACACATTAAAGAATTGTATGTTGATGATCCTGATTTTGCCAATGTGTTTAACGCATGTGAAAAGGTTGCTTTTCATAAATTTTATAGGCATGATGGTTACTTGTTTAGGGAAAATAAACTTTCTGTGTCTAAGAGTTCATTGAGAGAGTTGCTAGTTAGGGAAGCATATGGGGGTGGTTTGATGGGGCATTTTGGTATAGCTAAGACACTAGACATTTTGCATGAGCACTTCTTTTGGCCACATATAATAAGAGATGTAGAAAGAATTTGTGAAAGGTGTGTGAAGTGTAAACAAGCTAAGTCAAAGATTAAACCCCATGGATTGTACACACAATTGGAGATACCTAGGAAACATTGGGTCAATATTTCGATGGATTTTGAGTTAGGGTTACCTAGAACTAAGAAAGGAAAAGATTCTATTTTTGTGGTGGTAGATAGATTTTCTAAGATGGCACACTTCATTCCATGTAACAAAACTGATGACGCGTCTCATATAGCTGATTTGTTCTTTAGGGAGATAGTTAGGCGGCATGGTATGCCTAGAACTATAGTTTCAGATAGGGATTCTAAGTTTTTAAGCTAATTTTGGAAGACTTTATGGGGTAAACCAGGAATAAAACTCTTATTTTCAACCACTTGTCACCCTCAAACCGATGGTCAAACCGAGGTAGTAAATAGAACTTTGTCCACCTTGTTAAGAGCTATCATCCAAAAGAACTTGAAGTCATGGGAGGAGTGTTTACCACATGTAGAGTTTGCATACAATAGACATGTGCATTCGGCAACACAATTTTCACCATTTGAAGTTGTATATGGTTTTAATCCACTAACTCCTTTGGACTTGCTTCCTTTACCCATGAAAGAATATGTTAACTTAGATGGCAAAAAGAAAGCTGAATTTGTGAGGAATATCCATGAGAAGACACGGCTCAACATTGAAAAGAGAACCGAGCATTATGCCAAGCAAGCAAACAAAGGACGGAAACAAATTATCTTTAAACCCGGCGATTGGGTATGGCTGCACATGAGAAAAGAGAGATTTCCCGAACAAAGGAGGTCCAAATTGCAGCCAAGGGGTGACGAACCATTTCAAGTCCTTGCAAGAATCAATGACGATGCCTACAAGCTAGACCTGCCCAGTGAGTATAATGTAAGTGCTACATTTAATGTGACTGACTAGTCCTCGTTTGATGTAGGTGATGATTTGAGGACAAATCCTTCTCAAGAGGGAGGGAATGATGAGAATCCGGTTGTACAAGCTCAAATGATGGATCCATTTCAAGTAACAAGCGGTTCAATTACAAGAGCTAGAGCAAAGAGGATGACTGAAGCACTCAATGGGCTAGTGGAGCAAGTGGAGACCCAAACAAGCGTGGAGATGTCTAATCTGGAAAAGAAGAAGAAGTTAGACTTGTCAACTTCATAACCTACATGGAGCATGACGTGGCGTCCAACATGGCAGCCCCATGGAGGATGATGTGTGACATCCAACATGACATCATACATGGAGCATGATGTGACATCCAACATGGCAGCCTACATGGGACATGATGTGGAGTCCAATATGGCAGCCCGCATGGAGCATGACTTGGCATTTGGAATGATGACAAGTAATCAAGACACCTTGGCAATCCTAACCTAGAAGTGGACAACCAATAGGACTCTTTTGGGTGGATTATAAGTTCCTTATTTGTTGTAATTAATATTTATTTATCTTTTAAATTTAGTTTAGATGATTTAAACACTTTAGGACTCTTTAGGCTTCTCGTTTTTCTATTTAAGCATGGTTTCACAATGTATTAGAAAAAAATTTGATCAATATAATTTCTTTGTGAGAGTTTTCTCTTTGGTTCTTCTTAGATATTTTTTAGACTTATCAAGAATAATCTTGTGGCATCTAAAACCTAGACTTATCACTCACTTTTCCTTCTTGTTCTTGAGTGTGAAGTCTAAACCATACCTTTGGTTCTTTTTGAAGCATCAATTTGGGTCTTAGGTCTTATACCTAAGGTTCTCTTTGTGTCATAGAAAATGGGTCGGGGTTTCTTCTTCTTTAAAATCGATCATTGGGTTCTTGAACCATCATTGTTATCGGGTTTCATCGCGTGCGACGGTGACGTTCATATCAGCTTCCCTTTGGAGTTAAGTTGCCATGCACTTCCTGATAGAATTCTTTGTCCAAATTTGGATAGTAAAGGGCTAAAGTGGAGTTTGTTAAGAGAGGAATGTCCCTACCATTTCCTATAGAAGCATTACAAAAGGGCAAGAATTTACTTTTAAGCTTTAGAATCTTTCTCCAGACCCAAGGTGGGTTAGAAGGGATTGGAGCTATGAATGTGGATATTTTCTTAATGAGATAGATTTGGCACCAATTTTTCAATAATGAATGCTTAGATATCATGATAAAACAACCTCATTGGCTAAACCCAACTCCTTCAGACCCAGACCTCCCTGGGACTTATCACAGTATAAATCAACCCATTCTACCTTCGCACCGTGTGCTTACTCTCTTTGCCAGGATGAAGAGCCCTGCCCAGAATCGGAACATAGCCATTAAAACTGATTTAATGAGTTACAATCTCCCTGCATAACTAAGAAGCTTGGAATCCCATGACCCGATTCTTTCTGTAATTCTATCAACTAGCGAGTCACTCACTTTCGCATCACTTTGAGGTGATCATGGGCCTTCCTAAGTATCTCATTGGCAATTTTCCTTGAGGGAAGCCCAAAATAAATAGAATATCAACAATGTGTTCCTCTAAGACTCCTGAAAGGAAGATTTGGCTCTTTAACTTGTTTGGTTGGAGACCTGGATGCATTGAAAGAGCTTCAAAGTGTCTTTAATGGTTTGTATGGACTCTTTACTCCCTTTGCAAAGGATAAGTAGGTCATCAACAAAGCAAAGGTTCATAATTTTTAGCTTCTCACACCTCCAATGGTAATGAAACTCAGAATGTGAGGCTGCAAATTGTAATAAGCCAGTAAGGACTTCCATAACAATCACAAATAGGCAGGGGGAAATGGGGTCCCCTTGCCTAATACCCTTGGCTCCTATGAAGCAACCATGTAGCTCCTCATTTATCTTAATAGAGTAGGAAGGAGAGGAGATGATGCAAATCTAGGAGCTGAAAATGGACGTGGGGCTGAGGATACACGCGGGAATGTAGCAGAACTTGCACAAGATCCTTTATCACTCCCTGGTGGACCAATTACAAGACTTACAGCCCAAAATTTCAAGAAAGCACTTATTGGGCAGATTCAAGAGAATTGGAATGATTTTGGAAAAGTGAAGCACAATGTGGGTCCAAATGAAAATCAAGGCTTTATCCATGTCATCAAGGCCATTTAAGAGTCTAATTAGCATACAAAAGTAATTGAACAAGATAATGAACCTACAAAAACATGTTCATCAAGATAAGGCCATGAAAGGCATGAATTGGACTATTTTCAAGGCTATGAAATAGGGGGATGAATCTAGCTTGGATTGGTTGTGCTTAAATACATTGTTCATATTCAATTAGCATACAAAAGCAATTGAAAAGGATAATGAACCTACAAAAACGTGTTCATCAAGATAAGGCCATGAAAGGGCATGAATTGGACTATTTTCAAGGCTATTAAATAGGGGGATGAATGTAGCATGGATTGGTTATGATTAAATACATTGTTCACAGTCAATTAGTGATATTTACTTATTATTAGTAGTAAAAAAGGTCTAAAAACGTGGGAACTTATTTACTTTAATGTTGGTGTTGTTTCAAAGCTAAAATTAATGCTTTTCCTATTCTTGGAGAGTTGTTCCAAGTATAAAACACGGTACCCACGAAATTTGTAATCATGTTACGAATATTGAAAACAAGTTTATGTTATTGTGAGGTGTGTCCTCTTTGTTCTTGAAAGAACTCTTTGAACTTATCAAGTTAGTCTTGTGGCGTTCAAACAATCAAACTCCTTGATTCTTGAGTGATCCTTAAGTTTCTTGGTGTGGCGTTTCTATCCTTCGTAGTCTTAGTTCTTATCTTGCTAGATAACGGGTTAAGGCTCAACAATCTTCTTGTCTTTCATGTTCTTGGGGTTCTTGAACCATCATTGTTATCGGGTTTCATCGTAAATCGTCGGTGGGGTTCATATCAGGAGATGCACTCCATTTTCCAATAGATGAAGAGATCTGGGAAATTGAGACACTGTAGTGCTTTACCAATTAAAACCCAATTGACACTATCATATGCTTTCTTTAAATCCACTTTAAAGCACACCTTTGCAATCCCAAAGATCTATGGTAGCTCCTAAGAAGTTCTTGTCAGAGGAAAATGTTATCAGCTATCCTTCCTTCAGGAATGAAAGTATTTTGATTCTGTGTAATGAGAATGGTGATTAAGGGCTTTATCTTTCAGTGAGAATCTAGGTAATGCATTTGTAGATGACATTACAACAAGAGATTTGTCTAAAGTCACCAACTGAAGTGGGCTTTGGGACCTTAGGAATGTGGGAAATTGCTGTTGAGTTGGCTTCCTTTTAGAGCTCCCATGTCTGAAAGAACTCAAGAATAGCCTGGGTCACATCACACCCTACAATGTGCCAAGCTTTTTTGAAGAAGCTAGCTGGGAACCCATTAGGTCATGGGGTTTATCACTTCCTATACTAAAGAGAGTGTTCTTAACTTCCTAAGTAGTACATGTGATGTCAAAAGAGTGCCTTGTTAATCATTCGATATTTTTTGGGAGAGCCCTTTCCAAAATGTTCCAATTGATGATATCTAAAGGAGGATTGGGGTTCCCAAAATATCAACATAGTATTCCAAGATGTGGTTCTTCACCTCCTTAGGATCACAAATGGTTGAACCTTGGTGTAGCAAGTGTTTAATTCTTGACCTGATTCTTTTCTTTTTCATGTTTTTAAAGAAGAAAGAAGAGTTTTGATCACTAAGATTTTTTTTTAACATCACTGTAAAGTATCGCCATCTTTTTTTTGGGTAAATTAAAAAATTGTATAAACCGAAGAAGAACCATACAAATATACAAGGGGCATACCCCAGGAAAAAGAAACAAAAAAAGGAACCAGCCAACACACAAGCTGGAGGCACCCAAACACTAACAGAAGATTACAAGAGATAACAGCCTAAAGAAATAGAAGAACCAAGCTTAATTGTCAAAAATAGAGGCATTCAATCCCCAGGCAAGCTGAATGGTTTTGTTATCTTCAGTCACAGAAAATCCTTTAAGACTCAAAAATCTACCTTTAATGGCATTTTTAATGCAAGCCAAGACCACTTTCTTGTCCCTCATTTTGCCCTCAAAGACTCGATTATTCCTCTCTCTCTCCAGATATGATAGACAAACGAGCTGAACATAAGCTTCAACATAAGGCTCAAGAAGTAGCCTTTATCCATTGAACTCTTGAGTTCTGTTTGTAGAATCTTTCTTCAGCATGTTTGAGCTCAATATATTCAATATTAGAGTGGCATTGGTTAGGTTAGAAGCTAACTCATTCTGGATCTGGTTAAGCTTAGCTCTAGCTAGCTTAGTCCTAGAAGGTAGATCCTTGCAAAATTGTTTGTTAAACTCCTTTACGGCCAATTTCATAGCTTTGAGCTTCATACTAACTTGGAACATGGAAGAACAAGTCATTAGAATCCCCCAAGCTTGCTCAACTCTCTCCCCGAAGCCTTGCCTATCCATCCAAAAGTTAAAGAATTGGAAAGCTATCTTTGGCTTGAGTAGATGAACTTGGCTAAACATGGATCTTTTGGTTATGGAATGTACTTGAACTGACATTTGACACCGAAAACACTTTTGGGATAAGAATTGGAGTGTGGGGGTCGTTTTAGGTGCTTCTAACACCATACGGTGTCCAAAGGACCAAATGTGACGTGTTAGGCCCAAACTAAAATGAACATCGCTGAACTTTGATCTCTTGGGCAAGACATGTACTCGAACTGACATTCGACACCCAAAACACATTCAGAATAAGCATTTGGAGTGTCGTGATCGCTTTAGGTGCTTCTAAAGCCATATGGAGTCTAAAAAACCAAATAGGACGTGTTTAGGCCCGAACTAGATGAACTTGACTAAACTTGGATTTTTGGGCATAATGATGCAAATCTAGGAGCTGAAAATGGACGCGGGGCTGACCATACATGCGGGAATGTTGCCGAACTTGCACAAGATCCTTTATCACTCTCTGGTGGTCCAATTACAAGACTTAGAGCCCAAAATTTCAAGAAAACACTTATTGGGCTGATTCAAGAGAATTGGAATGATTCTGGAAAAGTGAAGCCCAATGTGGGTCCAAATGAAAATCAAGGCTTTATCCATGTCATCAAGGCCATGGAAGAGTCTAATTAGCATACAAAAGCAATTAAAAAGGATAATGAACCTACAAAAACGTGTTCATCAAGATAAGTCCATGAAAGGGCATGAATTGGACTATTTTCAAGGCTATTAAATAGGAGGATAAATCTAGCATGGATTGGTTATGCTTAAATACATTGTTCACAGTCAATTAATGATATTTACTTATTATTAGTAGTAAAAAAGGTCTAAAAACGTGGGAACTTATTTACTTTAATGTTGGTGTTGTTTCAAAGCTAAAATTAATGCTTTTCCTATTCTTGGAGGGTTGTTCCAACTATAAAATATGGTACCCACGAAATTTGTAATTATGAACCCCACCGACGATTACAAACTTGACTTACCAGGTGAATACGCTATCAAAGTAATATTCATAATCATGAACCCACCGACGTATTAATGACAATGCTTATAAAATTGACTTACCAGGTGAATACGGTGTCAGTACAAGCTTTAATGTTGCTGATTTGTCTCTATTCGATGCAGGTGTTGATTTGAGGACAAATCTTTCTCAAGAGGGGGAGAATGATGCAAATCTAGGAGCTGAAAATGGACGTGGGGCTGAGCATACACGTGGGAATGTAGCGGAACTTACACAAGATCCTTTATCACTCCCTGGTGGTCTAATTACAAGACTTAGAGCCCAAAATTTCAAGAAAGCACTTATGGGCTGATTCAAGAGAATTGGAATGATTCTAGAAAAGTGAAGCCCAATGTGGGTCCAAATGAAAATCAAGGCTTTATCCATGTCATCAAGGCCATGGAAGAGTCTAATTAGCATACAAAAGCAATTGAAAAGGATAATGAACCTATAAAAACGTGTTTATCAAGATAAGTCCATGAAAGGGCATGAATTGGACTATTTTCAAGGCTATTAAATAGGGGGATGAATGTAGCATGGATTGGTTATGCTTAAATACATTGTTCACAGTCAATTAGTGATATTTACTTATTATTAGTAGTAAAAAAAGGTCTAAAAACGTGGGAACTTATTTACTTTAATGTTGGTGTTGTTTCAAAGCTAAAATTAATGCTTTTCCTATTCGTGGAGGGTTGTTCCAAGTATAAAACATGGTACCCACGAAATTTGTAATCATGTTATGAATATTGAAAACAAGTTTATGTTATTGTGAGGTGTGTCCTCTTTGTTCTTGAAAGGACTCTTGAACTTATCAAGTTAGTCTTGTGGCGTTCAAACAACCAAACTTATCACCTTGATTCTTGAGTGATCCTTAGGTTTCTTGGTGTGACGTTTCTATCCTTCGTAGTCTTAGTTCTTATCTTGCTAGATAATGGGTTAAGGCTCAACAATCTTGTCTTTTACGTTCTTGGGGTTCTTGAACCATCATTGTTATCGGGTTTCATCGTAAATCGTCGGTGGGGTTCATATAACAGGGCATGTACTCGAACTGATATTTGACACCCAAAACATGTTTGGGATAAAAAAGGTGACTTGTGGTGGTCATTTTAGGTGCTTCTTACATCATACAGAGTCAAAAGGGTGAAATGGGAAGTGTTTAGGCCCAAACTAGACAGACTTTGCTAAACTTGGATGTTTTGGGCATGGCACGTACTCGGACTGACTTTTACTACCCAAAACATATTTGGGATAATAATTAGGTGTCTCGTGGTCTTTTTAGGTGCTTCTAACGCCATACAGAGTCAAAAGAATCAAATGGGATGAGTTTAGGACTAAACTAGATGAACTTGGCTAAACTTGGATATTTCGGCATGTCATGTACTCGAACTGACTTTTGACACCCAAAACATGTTTTGGGTAAGAATTTGGAGTGTTGTGGTCTTTTTAGGCGCTTCTAACGCCATACGGAGTCAAAAGGATCAAATGGGACGTGTTTAGGCTCAAACTAGATGAACTTGGCTAAGTTAGATCTTTGGGCATGGCATGTACTCGAACTGAGTTTTGACACCAAAAACATGTTTGGGATAAGTATTTGGAGTGTGGTGGTCATTATAGGTGCTTCTAACGCCATCCGGTGTCAAAAGGATGAAATGGGATTAGTTTAGGCCCAAACTAGATGAACTTGGCTAAACATGGATCTTTTAGGCATGGCATGTACTTGAACTTAGTTTTGACTCCTATACCATGTTTGGGATAAGAATTGAAGTGTCATGGTCATTTTAGGTGCTTCTAACGCCATACAGAGTCTAAATGACCAAATGGGACGTGTTTAGGCCCAAACTAGTTAAACTTAGCCAAACTTGGATTTTTGGGCCATGGCATGTACTCGAATTGATTTTTGATTCCCAAAACATATTGGGGATAAAAATTTGGAGTGTCCTGGTATTTTTAGGTGCTTCTAACTCCATACAGAGTCCAAAGGATCAAATGGGACATGTTTAGGCCCAAGCTAAATGAATCTCCGTTAAACTTGGATCTATTGGGAATGGCATGTACTAGAACTTACTTTGGACAGCCATACCACGTTTGGGATAAGAATTGAAGTGTCATGGTCAATTTAGGTGCTTCGAATTCCATACAGAGTCAAAATGACCCAGTGGGAAATGTTTAGGCCCAAACTAGACGAACTTGGCTAAACTTTGATGTTTTGGGCATGGCATGTACTCAAACAGAATTTTGACACCCAATACATGTTTGGGATAATAATTTCGTGTGTCATGGTCGTTTTACTTGCTTAGAACACTATACAGAGTCAAAAGGACCAAATGGTGTGTGTTTAGGCCAAAACTAGATGAACTTGGCTAAACTTGGATCTTTTGAGCATGGCATCGCACTGACTTTAGACACCCAAAACACGTTTGGGATAAGAATTTGGAGTGTGGTGGTCATTTCAGAGGCTTCTAATGCTATACGGAGTTAGAACGACCAAATGGTGTGTGTTTATCCCAAACTAGATGAACTTCACTAAACTTTAATCTTTTGACCATGGCATCACAAACTTACTTTTGACTCCCAAAGTATGTTTGGGATAAGAATTTGGAGTGTCATGATCATTTTATGTATTTCTAACGCTAGAAGGAGTCAAAAGGACCAAATGAGATGTGTGTAGGCCCAAACTAGACGAACTTGTCTAAACTAGAAACTTTTTGGCATGGCATATACTCGCACTGACTTTAGACACCCAACACACATTTTGGATAATAACTTGGAGGGTTGTGGTCATTTTAGGTTCTATTAATGTCATACAGAGTCAGAAGGACCAAATGGGGCGTGTTTAAGCCCAAACTAGATGAACTTGGCGTAACTTGGATCTTTTGAGCATTGCATGTACTCGAACTGACTTTTTACACCCAAAACATGTTTGGGATATGAATATGGAGTGTGTTGGTCATTTTAGATGCTTATAGCACCATACATAGTCAAAAGGACAAAATGGGACGTGTTTTGGAGCTCTTGCCTCCCCCTCCCTTTGGGGGAGTTTGCCAGATTTACAATGGTGAGTGAGGGGTACTTTTCTCAAGATTCAGGTGTGGGTAAGGGCATTAGAGGTGCTGGAAAGGGTATTAATGGAGCTTCTTGTCTAGGTAAGTTGGCGTTGAAGGACTACAAGAGGAGCAAACCCATTCTTAATGTCCAGGTAGTTGGAGAAGTATATGCTCCTAGGAATGTCTTAAATTCTCAAAGTAAGAGCTCTGAAAGAGCTATGGTTACTTCATCTTTTTAGGGGAAGAACCAAGCTCTAGCTGAAATTTCTCATTCTTCTACAAGGGGAGAAATTCAGAGTGGGTCTTATGACCAAAAGAAAGTAAATTGGAACCTTGAGCCAGGCTCTAAAGCCAAAGGAAACCGAGCTTCTCTTACTGACCAGCTTAGGAAGAGCCTTAATCGGAGCCGAGCTATCCATGGAGGAGCTAAAGGAGGTGCTTGAATGTCTTTAAACATGCCCAAGCTTCGTGAGGTTGAAGAAGAAGCGAAAGACCTCTTGGCCCTTGGAGAAAATCCAAATCTGGAGACAGATTGTGTGCAGTCTGCCATTCCAGGTTTTAAGGCAGCTTGTCTCCTCCCAATAATGCTAGAATCGATCTTCTTGTAGCTAGAGTGGCTCCCCAAATCAAGGAGCCTTTTGACGGCCTTTTTTATGTTTCCTCCTTGGATATACATAATAGTCAGGCTAAGGGAGATGGTATACTAAATCTTGAGGATATTTCCCTCTCTTATGATAATGATGTGACTTTAGCTGTAATTCCAAGGCTGGTTGAAGACTCTCTCTCCTCCCTTAGCTGAAGCTCAGCTGAGTGACAAGGTGGATGTGACCTCTCCCAACGGAGCTAAGGGTGGTCATGGTCGTGCTCTTAAGCTAGGAGAAGTCTCTCTCTCCTATGACAATGATGTGAGTGTTGGTGGGGTCTCAAGGCTGTTGGCAGACTTTTCTTCTCCCATAGCTCAAGCTCAGCATTAATTGTGACTGACAAGGTGGATAACCTCTCCCAAGGGAACTAAGGGTGGTCATGGTCATGCTCTTAAGCTAAGAGAAGCTTCTCTCTCCTATGATAATGGGGTCCCAAGGCTGTTGACAGACTCTCTCTCATCTCTTAGCTCCACCTCAGCATTAATTGTGAGTGACAAGATGGGTGTGACCTTTCCCAAAGAAGCCAAGGGCTTCAATGGTCGTGCCTTAGCGCTTGGAGAAGCTTCTCTCTCTCCTAAGCCCAAATCAAGTGAAAAACAGAAGGTGAGATCTTCTCCTTATTCTCTGATTTTTTTCTCCTAAGAAGCATCATGAGAATAGAGTTTATCAAGACCTATTAATCTAGTAAGAGTGGATCTCAATAGAAGCCAGCTGGTTCATGGGCTGAAAAGTTAAGGGTAACGTTAATAAGAAGCTAAGTTTAGGATATGTAAGCTCCTCTTATGTGGAAAATGGTAATGTTACTATGAAGCTCCATGACTACATTACTAAGGAGAACTTCTCTATGTGGGAGGGTTGCCTTGTTGGCTATTTTGTGGGAAGGACAGCTCATCTCCATTTAGTTAAGAAAATTGCTATGCAACTTTGGACTAGAAGAGGAATTCAGTAGGTATCGGCTGCTAGAGGTCTCTTCTACTTTAAATTTGGTTCTGTGGAGGATAGAAACTCAGTATTAGAGGATGGTCCTTGGCATCTTTTAGGTAGGCCCATTGTGCTACAAGAGTGGCAGCCAAATATGAAATTCTCCAAGGAGAAACTCTCTACCCCTACAATATGGGTTAAATTGTGGAATGTGCCTATTGAATTATGGACTGAAGAAGCTTTGAGTCACATTACAAGCGCCGTGGGTATCCCTTCTCACTCTGATAACGTCACTGCCTCTGGATATAGACATGACTATGCTAGAGTTTGTGTGGAAATCTCAGCCTCTACTGATTTAATCAAATTTTCCCCATTGATCTCGGCCTTGAAGGATGGGATGCGGTGGTGGTGGAAGTGGAGTATGAGTGTCTTCAGCCTTGAGGAGGTTGGAAAAGAAGCAAAAGGCAGAAGGTTCTCTCTCTTTTGTTGGTGAAGTTTTTTTTTTGGTAAACAAATTGTATAAACCAAAAGATACTTACATATGTACAAGGGGCATACCCCAGGAAATACAAAATTAGAGCCTAATCATAGGCTTAAGATCTGCACGTAAATTAAATTGGTAATATGTAAAGTACTAAATTAGATACCAAGGCTTTATAAGACAGCCAAGGTTTACAAAATGCGTGGGTTAAGACCTCATCTATCCACTAAATGTAGATTAGTATCATTAGTGCCAAAACACTTCGAATCCCAAAGCCTTAATCTGACTAATTGTGAGATAGCTTCAATTAGGATCTTGGAATCTCTGATTTTGCCTTAAAAAATCCTTGCTCAGGCTTCCCCTGAGGATGGTGACTCTCTCTCTCCATGTTAATGATTAATTTAGCTTCTTGGAATATAAGAAGCCTAAATGGCCTTCCTTGTAAAGCAAGCTGAAGTTAGGAAACTTTGTAGAAACTTCAAGTTATCTTTTTGTGCCTTGGTTGAGACCAAGTCAAGTATTCTAATTTTGCTAGACTTTCTAACCATTCTCCTTCTAGTAAAGGTAGAATTGTGATAGCTTGGGATCCCAAGGCCTTGGATGTTCAATTAATTGATGTTTTTTTTATCAAGCTATATTTTGTAAGCTGACTATTCTTCATGATAGGGCAGAATTTGTTATCTCTGTGGTTTATGCAACTAGTGATGCTATCTCTAGAAGGCATTTGTGGGCTAAGCTTGGTTCCCATATGGTCTTAAGTCAGGGAAAGCCTTGGCTTGTTCTTGGTGACTTTAATGCTATTTTGAAGCCTAGTGAGAATTGTTGTGGTAACTTCAAGTGGAAGGACAGTTCTATTGACTTCGCTGCTTGTCTCAATCATTTGGAAGTTCTAGATCTTCCTTATAGTGGCTGCCAATTCACTTGGTGGAATGGTCAGGTTGGTGGAGTTAGCAAGATGCGTAAGCTTGATAGAGCCTTGGTAAATGGTTATTGGGCTTTGGAGTTTCCTGCCAGTTCTTGCAATTTTCACACTTCAGGTATCTGATTACTCTCCTATTATTATTCAGCTTAGGGCTAATTCTTCTAGACCTAAGCCTCCTTTTAAGTTCTTTGACTATTGGATGGATTTTGAGGGTTTCTGGGTTGTTCTTAAAGATACTTGGGATATTGAAGTGTATGGAACAACCATGTTTTTCCTTTGTAAGAAGCATAAATCTGTAAAAATTGCTCTTAAGAAGTTTAATGCCTCTTTTTGCTAAGATATTACTAAATGGGCTCTTATTACTAGAGAAGTTCTCTCTAAAGTGCAGGCTGACCTTGCTGCCTCACCTAGTGTTGTTTCTCTTCAAGAAGAAGAGAAAATCAGATTTGCATAGTTTTTTTTTTGGTGAGCAATAAAATGTATTAACCCGAAAAATACAAACAAATATACAAGGGGCATACCCTAGGAAATACAAAGCCAAAAAAGAGATAAGCCTGGCTAGCTATAGCCAAAACAAATCTAACCCCAAAAAAATAAGTCAACTAAATCTCAACGCATTACAAAAACAAACCAAACTCCTCATACAAAGAAACAAATTAACAAACTCATCCCCTAAGGAGGCTAAAAAATCAAAAGGTTGAGATCCCAAGCAGCTTTGAGAGACAGGTTCAACTCTGAGGCAAGCACACCCTAAGCAACCAAAGCCTATCCCTAATGGAGCCCGAAATAACCTTGATCAAAACAGTATTATCCCTGATTTTTCCCTAGAAGATTCTGAGGTTCCTCTCCCTCCAAATATGGTAGATAAAGGCTGTGAATAGAAGCTTCAGAATGGAGCTAACAAGGGACTTACCTTTGGCCTTAACTAGGAGCCAAGAGATCCATTGACACCAGTTGGAGTGGGGGCTGTTCAAACCACATTTAGCTAGAAGACTGTCCCAAATTGGCCTTGTAGATTTGCATCCCACAAAAAGGTGCTCAGCTGACTCACACCCACCCATGCAAAATACACATGAAGGGATAATACATGTAGGCATGACCAATGTTCCATTCTATCCTTAGTCAGCAACTTGCCTTTGATAGCCACCCAAGAGAGGAAGCTAAACCTAGGCACATGGAGATTGAACCAAAACAGCTTTGCTCACCTCACACATTTCCTATCCAGAGCAAGGGCTTTATAGGTATCTTTAACAGAGAAAAGCCCTTTCTTACTAGGGGTCCAAGCCCAAGAATCCCTCACTAGACCCTTGGGAGAGGGGAGAGGGGTATCTCTAATCTCCATAAGCTAAAAAATGTTTGTAGATGGCCAATTCCAGCACCCATTTCGAATCACCTTACTCACTCTAGAGTCAATATCTCACCCCGTACCCGAGAGAAGCCTTGGGCCAAATTTGTTAATGAGAACCCCCAAAGGGTGCCATTGATCTATAAGAAGCCTCACAGAATCCCCATTGCCAATAGTAACTTTGCAAAAGGGGGAGAATTTATCCCTCAATTTCAGAATCTTTCTCCAAACCCAAGAGCAAGCAGAAGGAATATGAGTAATAAAAATGGAGCTCTTTTTCACTAAGAAGGTGAAGCATCAATCTTTCCACAAGGAATAGCAATCATTTGAGATTAAGAACAAAGGTGCCTTGCCACTGAAACTTCATTGGACAGAATCAAGTCCTTTAAACCAAGACCCCCCCTGAGATTTAGGGAAGCCAAGATCCTACCAAGTTACTTTGGCCCCAGATTTTTTCACCTCATTAGCATTCCAAAGATAGTTCCTAAGGGCTTCTTGGACCAATTTAATGACCTTCTTGTGGATAATAAACAACCCACATCAGAATTGAAACATAGCTGCCAACACTGACTTGATCAATTGAAGCCTCCCAGCAAAACATAAATATTTTATTTCCCAAGATCTGATTCTAGCCACAATATTCTCAACCAAGGAGTCGCAGTCAGTCTTTCCCAACTTAGAAGTAATGAGGGGGACTCCCAGGTATCTCATAGGCAAAGAACCCATGGTTAAAGGCATAATCTCCAAAATATGATGTTGGACAGTATCAGACACCTCTGAGAAGAAGATCTGGCTCTTAAAAAGATTAGGCTGAAGCCCAGATAAGGCTTCAAAGAGAAGGAGACCCTCCTTAATAATTTGGACTGGTTTTACATTTCCTTTGCAAAAAATGAAGAGATCATCCGCAAAGCAAAGATTAACTATATTGATCTCTTTGCACCTCCAATGGAACTCAAAGTTAGGGTCTTGGGAAGCAAAATGAAGGATTCCAAAAAGAACCTCCATTACTAAAACAAATAAATAAGGAGAAATAGGATCTGCTTGTCTGATCCCCCTAACCCCTTTAAAGAACCCTTTCAACTCACCATTGATATTGATAGAGAAAGAGGGGGTAGAAATACACTCCATAACACACTTAGTGAAATTTTCTGGGAACCCCAAGCAATCAAGGATCCTGCCAAAAAGATGCCAATTCACAGAATCATAGGCCTTCTTCAAATCAATTTTAGGGCACACCTTGGGCTATTACCCTTTCTATGGTAGTTTCTAACAAGATCTTGGGATTAGAAAATGTAATCAGCAATTCTTCTCCCCGGAACAAATGCATTTTGGTTTGGGCTGATTAGATCTGGGAGAACCAACTTCAACTTATCTATCAAAAGCTTAGTAATACATTTATAGATAACATTACAACAAGAAATAGGCCTAAAATCACTAACCCTAGAGGGGTTAGGGACCTTAGGGATAAGGGAAACAGTAGTAGTGTTGACCTGCTTTAATAAAGATTGGGAGCCAAAGAACTCCAAAACAGCCTCAATAACCTCCTCTCCAATGATATACCATGCTCTTTTGAAGAAGCCAGCTGAAAAACCATCTGAAAATCACCTGTTTTATCTCCTCTCTAGTGATAGGCTGGTTGAGCAGCTCAATCTGATGCAAACTAAGCTTTTTAGGCAATATGGGGTCAAGAATACCCCAATCTAGCTCTCTTTCAATGTTGGGAGTGCCCAAGAGGTCAGTGAAAGCCTGGACAATATGCTGGCTAATCTCAGAAGGGTCAGTCAACATGATACCATTGTGATCTTCAAGCTGATTAATTTTAGCTCTAGTCCAATTTTTCCTCAATTTTTAGAAAAAATAGGAGGTGTTTTGATGCCCCAAACTCAGCCATTGCACTCTAGATTTTTGTCTCAAGAAGCTCTCCACGGCATTTCTAAGCTCAATGAAGTCATATAAGTCATATTACTCATATTCCTTCTGATTGCTCTTGGGTTTGGAGAAAGATTCTGAAATTGAGGGATAAATTCTGTCCATTTTGCAAAGTTACTATTGGCAATGGGGATTCTGTGAGGCTTCTTATAGATCAATGGCACCCTTTGGGGGTTCTCATTAACAAATTTGGCCCAAGGCTTCTCTCGGGTACGGGGTGAGATATTGACTCTAGAGTGAGTAAGGTGATTCGAAATGGGTGCTGGAATTGGCCATCTACAAACATTTTTTAGCTTATGGAGATTAGAGATACCCTTCTCCCCTCTCCCCTCTCCCAAGGGTCTAGTGAGGGATTCTTGGGCTTGGACCCCTAGCAAGAAAGGGCTTTTCTCTGTTAAAGATACCTATAAAGCCCTTGCTCCGGATAGGGAGTGTGTGAGGTGGGCTAAGCTGATTTGGTTCAATCGTCATGTTTCTAGGTTTAGCTTCCTCTCTTAGGTGGCTATCAAAGGCAAGTTGCTGACTAAGGATAGAATGGAACATTGGTCCATGCCTACATGTATTATCCCTTCATGTGTATTTTGCGTGGGTGGTTGTGAGTCAGCTGAGCACCTTTTTTGTGGGATGAAATCCACAAGGCCAATTTGGGACAGTCTTCTAGCTAAATGTGGTTTGAGCAGCCCTTACTCCAACTGGTGTCAATGGATCTCTTGGCTCCTAGTTAAGGCCAAAGGTAAGCCCCTTTGTTAGCTCAATTCTGAAGCTTTTGTTCAGAGCCTTTATCTACCATATTTGGAGAGAGAGGAACCTCAGAATCTTCTAAGGAAAAATCAGGGATAATGCTGTTTTGATCAAGGTTATCACGGGCTCCATTAGGGATAGGCTTTGGTTGCTTAGGGGTGTCCTTACCTAAGAGTTGAACCTGTCTCTCCAAGCTGCTTGGGATCTCCACCTTTTGATTTTTGACCTCCTTAGGGGCTGAGAATGTTAATTTGTTTCTTTGTATTGGGGAGTTTGGTCTGTTTTCGTAATGCGTTGAGATTTAGTTGGCTTTAGATTTGTTTTGGCTTTAGGTAGCTAGGCTTATCTCTTTTTTGGCTTTGTAGCTTTGTATTTCTTGGGGTATGCCCCTTGTATATTTGTTTATTTTTCGGGTTAATACATTTTTTTGCTTACCGAAAAAAAAGATTCTGCATATGATTCAGGTTGTTATGAGAAACTACTTGTGGAATGCTTCAGCTATAAAGCATTCTGATGCTAAGGTGGCTTGGGTTGATCTGTGCTATTCTAAATCTAAAGGTGGTTTGGGCCTTAGAGATCTCTCTTTAGCTAATGAAGTGGCAGTGACAAAGTATTTCTGGTTTCTGGTCCCCTTGGTTAATGCTTCCCTTCGAAGGATTGGTGTAAGGTTTTCTTGATCAAGAAGAGCTATATTTTCTTGGTTAAGCCTGCCTCCATTCCTTCTTGGAGTTAGAGGAAGATTCTAAAAGGTAGAGACAAGTTTTCTGGGTTTTGCAAGGCTCGGGTGGGTAATGGTGAGTATATTTCTCTTCCAGTGGACCCTTGGCACCCTTTGGGAGCATTGGCTCAAAGGTTTGGGCCTATGATTCATTTTGGTGCTAGTTGGGATTGGACTACCAAAGTGAGCGCCGTGATTCATAATGGGGCCTGGAATTGGCCTACTTCTAACTCTCATGAGCTTATTACTATTAGGGAGGTTCCTCTCTCCCCCCAGGGAGCACTCCTTGTACTCTTCGCTTTGGACTCCTTCTCCTTCTAGTCTTCTCTGTGGGGCATACCTATAGGGTTCTTGCTCCACCTAGTGATAAAATGAGATGGGCCCCACTTATTTGGTTTAAGAAGTACATTCTTGGATATAGCTTCATTGCTCAGCTGGCTGCTCTCAATAGACTTGCAACTGGGGATAGATTGGCTGTTTGGACCTCTATTTCTAGGGCTCCCCATGTCACCTCTTGTGTCCTTTGTTGCATCCTATGGAGACCTCTGAGCACTTTCTTGTTTCATGCACTTTCTCTAGTCATGTTTGGCAGAGTTTGGTTAGTTGGTGTGGCTTGGCCACCTCTCCTAGGAATTAGAATCAGTTGATCTCTTGGCTACTTGTGAAAGATAAGATTGGTGACCATTTGGGGCTTTTGTTGAAGCTTATGTTCTGCACCTTTATCTACCATGTATGGTGAGAAAGGAATGCGAGAGTTTTTGAAGGAAGAATAAGAGATAAGAAAGTGGTTTTGGCTTGTATTGTTAATGCCATTCGGGGCAGACTTTGGACTCCTAAAGCTTTCTCTGAGAATGAGAAGAACAAGAAAATCCAGCTTGCTTTGTGGTTGAATGCTTCTGTTTTTTATACATAAAGTCTAGTGCTTTTTGTTCCCTTTTCTTGTTTGTAATCCTTTTGGTGGTTAAGTTGGCTCAAATCTATGTTTAGATTGCTCCTATCTTTGTTAGCTTTGTTTTGTTTGCCTGGGGTATATATCCCTTGTAAATTTGTAAGTATCTTCTTTGGTTAATACAATCTTTTTAATTTACTGAAAAAAAGACATGTTTAGGCCCAAACAAGGCGAACATGGCTAAACTTGGATCTTTTGGGCATGACATGTACTCGAACTGGCTTTTGACATCCAAAACACATTTCAAATAATAATATGGAGTGTCGTGGTCGTTTTGTGTGCTTCTAACACCATACAGAGCCAAAATGATCAAATGGGATGTGATTAGCCACAAACTAGATGAACTTGGCTAAACTTGGTTCTTTTGGGAATGGCATGTACTCAAACGGACTTTTGACACCTAAAATATGTTTGGGATATGAATATGGAGTGTGGTGGTCATTTTAGGTGCTTATAACACCATACAGAGTCAAAAGGTCCAAATGGGACAAATTTTGGCCAAAACTAAATGAACTTGGCTAAACATGGATATTTTGGGCATGGCATGTACTTGCACTGATTTTAATAGCCCAAAAGACGTTTGGGATAAGAGCTTGAAGTGTGGTGGTCATTTTAGAAGCTTCTAATGCCATACGGAGTCAAAGGACCAAATGGGACGTGTTTAGGCTCAAAGTAGAAGAAGTTGACTAAAAAACTTGGTTCTTTTGAGCATGACATGTACTCGAACTTACTTTTGACTTCCAAACCACGTTTGGGATGAGAATTTGGAGTGTTATGGTCATTTTAGGTACTTCAAACGCCATACGGAGTCAAAAGGACCAAATGAGAAATGTTTACGCCCAAACTAGAGGAACTTGGCTAAACTTGGATCTTATGGGCATGGCATGTACTCAAACTGACTTTTGACACCCAATAAATGTTTGGGATAAGAATTTGGAGTGTCCTTGTCATTTTAGGTGCTTATAACACCATACGGAATCAAAAGGACCAAATGGTGTGTGATTAGGCCAAAACTAAATGAACTTCACTAAACTTGGATCTTTTGAGCATGACATGTACTCGCACTTACTTTAGACACCCAAAACATGTTTGGGATAAGAAATTGGAGTGTAGTGGTCATTTTAGGTGCTTATAATTCCATACGGAGTCAGAAGGACAAAATGGTGTGTGTTTTATCCCAAACTAGACGAACTTGGCTAAACTTGGATCTTTTGAGCATTGCATGTACTGGAACTTACTTTTGACTCCCAAACCACGATTGTGATAAGATTTTGGAGTGTCATGGTCATTATAGGTACTTCTAACACCATACGGAGTCAAAAGGACCAAATGGGACGTGTTTAGGCCCAAACTAGATGAACTTGTCTAAACTTAGATCTTTTGGGCATGGCATGTACTCACACTGTCTTTAGACACCCAAAGCACGTTTGGGATAACAAATTAAAGTGTGCTTGTCAATTTAGGTTCTTCTAATGCCATACAGAGTCAGAAGGGCCGAATGGGACGTCTTTAAGCTCAGGTGGGAAATCGTGAGCATCTCTCTCTTCTCATGGACCCTTGGCACCCTTTGGGGCATTTTCCCAAAAGTTTGGGTCTAGGATTCAGTCTGGCACTGGTTGGGATTGGTCTACCAAGGTGAGTTCTGTTATTATCAATGCTGCTTGGAACTGGCCCTCTTCTAACATCCATGAGCTTATTACTATTAGGGAGGTCTCTCTTACTCCCCCTAGGGAGCACTTTATAGACTCTTGGATTTGCTCTCCTTCTCCTACTGTTCTTTTCTCTATGGGACATACTTATAGGGCCCTTGCTCCAGCTTGTGGGAAACTGAGATGGGATCCTCTTATTTGGTTTAAGAAACATAACCCGAGACTTAGCTTCATTGCTTGGCTTGCTATCCTTAATAGGTTAGCTACTGGTGATAGACTTGCTATTTTGTTACCCTGTTCTGCTACTCATAATACTTCTTGTGTTTTTTGCATGGAGCCTTTAGAGACTTCAGAGCATTTGTTTGTTACTTGCCCCTTCTCCAAGCACATTTTTCAGGTTATGTGTGGTTGGTGTGGTTTGACTTCTTCTCCCAAAAATTGGTCCCAATGGATTTCTTGGCTTCTTGTGAAAACAAGGGGAGGTGAGCTTGTGGGGCTTGTTTTGAGGCTTTCCTTTTGTTCCTTTATCTACCATGTGTGGAGAGAGAGGAACTCTAGAGTGTTTGAAGGCAAAATAAGAGATAATAAAGCAGTTCTGACTAATATTGCTAGTGCTATTAGGGGCAGGCTTTGGAGCTTGAAAGGCTTTACTGATTCTCCTCATAACAAATCTATTCAACGAGCATGGGGGTTTACTTCTACTATTTTTGACACTTAAGCTTCTTTGTGTAATTTTGTAGCCTAGTGGGCTTCGCTTCAATAGCTTTCTTAGGTTTCTATCTTTTTTGTTGCCCTATGATTTCGCATTTTTCTCTTGTAATATCCTGGGGTATTCCCCTTGTATATTTGTAAGTTTTTAATTCGGTTTATAAATTTTTTTTAATTTACCGAAAAAGGGACGTCTTTAAGCCCAAACTAGATGAATTTGGCTGAACTTGGATATTTTGAGACTTGCATGTACTCAAATTGATTTTTGACACCAAAACATGTTTGGGATATGAATATGGATTGTGGTGGTCATTTTTTGTGCTTACAACACCATACGGAGTCAAAAGGACCAAATGGGACATGTTTAGGCCAAAATTAGATGAACTTGGCTAAACATGAATCTTTTGGGCATGACATGTACTCGCACTGACTTTAGACATGCAAAACACGCTTGGGATGATAACCCGGAGTGTGGTGGTCATGTTAGGTTCTTCTAATGCCATATTGTGTTAGAAGGACCAAATGTGACATGTTTAAGCACAAACCATATGAACATAGCTAAACTTGGATATTTTGAGGATGGCATGTACACGAACTGAGTTTTGACACTCAAAACACATTTGGGATAAGAATCTGGAGTGTCGTGGTCATTTAGGATGCTTCTAACATCATACAGAGTCAAAAGGATAAAATGGGAAGTGTTTAGTCCCAAACTAGATGAACTTGGCTAAACTTGGTTCTTTTGGGCATGACATTTACTCAAACTGACTTTTGACACCCAAAACATGTTTGGGATATAAATATGGAGTGTGGTGGTCATTTTAGGTGCTTATAACACCATACAGAGTCAAAAGGACCAAATGCGACGTGTTTAGGCCAAAACTAGATGAACTTGGCTAAACTTGGATCTTTTTGGCATGGCATGTTCTCGCACTGACTTTAGACACCCAAAACACGTTTAGGATAATAACTTGGAGTGTGGTGGTCATTTTAGGTGCTTCTAATTCCATACAAATTGAGAAGGATCAAATGGGATGTGTTTAAGCCCAAACTAGATGAACTTGGCTAAACTTGGATCTTTTGAGCATGGCATGTACTCAAACTTACTCTTGACACTCAAACCACGTTTGGGATAAGAACGTGGAGGGTTATGGTCATTTTCGGTACGTATAACGCCATACGGAGTTAAAAGGACCAAATGGGAAAGTTTAGGCCCAAACTAGATGAACTTTGCTAAACTTAATTCTTTTGGGCATGGCATGTACTTAAACTGACACCCAATACATATTTGGGATAAGAATTGAGAGTGTCGTGGTCATTTTAGGTGCTTATAACACCATACGGGAGTACATGTGATTGGACACAATTTCTTGTGAGAGAAGCTCTGACCTCCCTCTAGAACTTCATCACTTCTCACAGGTTCCTCCTCCAAGGAGGAGGATCCTCCTTCTCCAAGCTCTGCAATGGTTAGTGATGCTTATTTTCAAGCAAATCAGTGTTCTATCTCTTCTTTCTTTGGATGAATCTTCAAGTTTTTTTTGGTCAAAGGTAAATTTATTAACAATAACCAAAATATTACACTCATATAAGAGGTATACCCCAAGTATACATCCAGCATTATAATGCTAACTCTTAAAGCTAGATTGACAATAGGAGCAACTCAAAACAAGATACACCACACGACATATACAGCACAACAATCATAAAGGGAATTACAGACAAAATCAAATCAGAAGAAAATAACCCTAGCAACAAAACTACACGACAACCAACCATCGAACCAATGCAATGCACTTCCTAGCCTAACACCTCTAACAGAAACTAAGACACTCTAAACTCGCATGCAGACTAAGCTACACATCAAAGTGGTGCAGATATATAACCGAGAATTGAAATAAGACCAATAAAACTAATCAAAACTAATCGGGTGACCATACTGGACCCTTCAACTGGCTAGGTACTTCCCCAATTAGCAGTGTCCAGGGCATCGATACAGTTCCAAGCTCAATTATGAACGACCAGATCTGAAATTAGACATACTCTAAACAGAGCCCGAATCTAAAGCACCGCCGAGGATCAAAGCAAAGACAGAAACTAAATATGAAGATGAATGGAAGACGGCAAGACTGGCAGAATAATCTCCTCCATCCATGACTAGATCTAGTAACGACCATGCAGTGACCACGCCTGCAGTGAAGACAGGGCAAACCAAGCTCCTATTCTGGTGAAAGGAGAACAGAACTAGACTTGAAACTACCGCCATGTCTTAGTGGCGGAAGCTTCAATGACGATTCTGTAGTTGAAGATGGATTACTCACAAACCCCGAGATCCTCATCAACAACATCGAACCTTACCTCCGCAGATCTATGTATATCATAACACAAGAACGCCACAAATCACAAACTCAGAACGACATAGTGACATCACGATCAATCCGATCGCCGCGGTACTCCGACAGAGCATCGAGTGGATACAGACTACTGGACTCTGATGAACCCCTTGGACGATGAATGAACAGACAAGGAACGCAGAACCCGACGAGCCTCAAAATTTTGAACGCATGCGAACTCCGAGTATGAAACAGAATGTGAACACCAATGAATAGAACGTGAGTCATCACCGGGCCGAATCACCTGGACGACGAAGCTTCTAATCATGATCATGAACCTCCTAGGGGACAATGCATTTGGACGATGACCTCCTGGCATCAGATCTACATAGGCATAAAACTCCAAACTTCAATATCAAAAAAATAAAGAGAAGAAAGATAGGAGTCCAACCCTGTGCTCGGTGGAGCCCAGCCCTGTGAACGATGAATCTTCAAGTTGGAAATGATGAATCTAAGGTTCTTAAGACACTGCCTGTTCATGCATTCAATGTGGCCAAGGCTCTTGACCAATAACAAGAGGTTTCTAGTCCAATTAGCATTCAAGAGGTTTCTAGTCCAATTAGCATACCTCAAGTTTTGATATCTCTCTCTCTCCTAAACCAGATTCTAATGGAAAACAGAAGGTGAGCTCTTCTCCTCCTTCCCCAACTTCTTCTTCTGAAAAGCTGCATGAGAATAGAGTTTATAAAGACCTTTTAGCTAATAAGAGTGTTGCTCATGAGAAACCGGCTGGTTCATGGGCTGAAAAGGTTAAAGGTAACCTGAAAAAGAAGCTAAGCTTAGGTTATGTGAGCTCTTCCTTTACGGAAAATGGTAATGTCACAGTTAAGCTTCCTGATTATATTACTAAAGAGAATTTTTCTAGGTGGGAAGGCTGCCTTGTTGGCTACTTTGTTGGAAGGGCAGCTCCTTTACACTTAGTTAAGAAAATTGCTTTGCAACTTTGGGCTAAAAGAGGAATTCAGGAGGTCTCGGCTGCCAGAGGCCTTTTCTATTTCAAATTTGGCTCTGTGGAGGATAGAAACTCAGTCTTAGAAGATGGACCTTGGCACCTCTTAGGTAGGCCTGTTGTGCTTCAAGAGTGGCAGCCAAATGTTAAATTCTCAAAGGAGAAACTTTCAACCCTTCCAATTTGGGTTAAATTGTGGAATGTTCCAATTGAATTATGGACTGAAGAAGCTCTAAGTCACATTGCTAGTGCTGTGGGTATCCCTTCTCACTCTGACAATGCTACTGCCTCTGGTTATAGACATGATTATGCTAGAGTTTGTGTGAAAATTTCAGCCTCCTCTGATTTGATTAAGTTTTTCACCATTGACCTTGGCCTTGACGGATGGGATCCAGTGGTGGTGGAGGTGGAGTATGAGTGTCTACCTAAGAGATGTGCTAAATGTTGCCTCTTTGGTCATGATTGTGATGCTAAAGTGGCCCCTAAGAATAATCTAGCTAGTGAGGAAGAAACCGCTAGCAAAGATTCTTCTCCCCAAGATAATAGGGAGCTTATGGTTTATGAGGAGCCAAAGGGTGAAATCTCTCCTCCCTTTCCTCTTAATACCATCCATGTGGAAGACCAAGTCAATGAATGGACTCAGGTGGTTAGCAAAAGGAAGGGTAAGGGTCTCATTGTGCCTTGTGAGGATAAAAATGAGCCTCAAGCCTCTTCTGACTCTACATTGAGTTTGGCTCCCCCCAAAGCTTCCTCAATTGTCAATATCACTATCCAACCTGGTCCTTCTCCCAAGCTCTCTAAATCAGCTTTGAAGAGGTTGAAAAAGAAGCGAACGGCTGAAGGCTTTTTCTTATTGGCTGATCAAGTTACTCAGGCTCCCCCTGAGAATGGTGACTCTCTCCCCCCCTTTTTATGATTAATTTAGCTTCTTGGAATATAAGAGGGCTTAATGGCCTTCTAAAGCAAGCTGAAGTTAGAAAACTTTGTAAAGACTTTAAATTATCTTTTTGTGCTTTAGTTGAGACTAAGATCAAGTGTAATAATTTTGCTGGACTTTCTAGATCTGTTTTTCCCAATTGGGCTACCTTTGCTAACCATTCTCCTACTAGCAAAGGTAGAATTGTTTTAGCTTGGGATCCCAAGATTTTGGATGTTCTTCTAATTGATGCCTTTGATCAAGCTATGTTTTGTAAGCTAACCATTCTCCATGAAAAGACAGATTTCTTTGTCTCTGTGGTGTATGCAGCCAATGATGCTATCTCCAGGAAGCCTTTGTGGGAAAAACTTGGCTCTCATAAGACATTAAGTCAGGGGAAGCCTTGGCTAATTCTTGGTGACTTTAATGCTATTTTGAAGCCTATTGAGCATTGTGGTGGTGATTTCAAGTGGAATGATAGCTCAATTGACTTTGCTTCTTGTCTTGATCATTTGGAGGTTCTCGACCTCCCTTATAGTGGCTGTCAATTCACCTGGTGGAATGGTCAAGTTGGTGAGGGTAGCAAGATGCGCAAGCTCGATAGAGCCCTGGTTAACGGTGATTGGGCTATGTTGTTTCCTGCTACTTCTTGCCATTTTCACACCCCGGGTATCTCTGATCACTCTCCTATTATTATTCAGCTTAGGGCTAACTCAGCAAGACCTAAGCCTTCTTTTAAGTTCTTTGATTTTTGGATGGATTTCGAAGGCTTCTGGGCTGTTCTTAAGGATGCGTGGGAGATTGAGGTGTTTGGGACAGCCATGTTTTGTCTCTATAAGAAGCTTAAATCTGTTAAATTTGCTCTTAAGAAATTTAATGCCTCTTTTTGCTCAGATATTTCTAAAAGGGCTCTTATGGCTAGAGAAGCCCTCTCTAAAGTGCAAGCTGACCTTATTGCCTCTCCTAGTGTTGTCTCTCTTCAAGAGGAGGAGAAAATTAGATTAGCTGATTTCACTAAGCTCAGGAATGCAGAAGAAGATTTTCTGAGGCAAAAAAGCAGAGTTGATTGGCTTGCCTTGGGTGATCAGAATTCCTCTTTCTTTTTTCAGAAACTAAAGAAGAATAGAGTCAGATCAAGAATTAATCAGTTGGTTAATGAGGAGGGTGACCTTATTACTGATGACCAGGCTATCAAAGATCAAATCCTTTCTTATTATAGGAATCTTCTTGGGACTTCTCACATTGACCAGGAGGTGGATTGGAGTGTTCTCTCTCAGATTCTCCCTAATAAGCTCTCTCAAGCTCACTTAGCTATCCTCAACCACCCTTATACAGAGGAAGACGTTCACACAACTATCTTTAGTTTGGGGAGTAGTAAAGCCCCTGGTCCAGATGGCTTCTCTGCTGGTTTCTTCAAAAGATGTTGGCATGTTGTGGGCAAAGATGTTACTAAGGCTGTTTTGGAGTTTTTTAGCTCCCAATCTTTATTGAAACAGGTTAACTCTACTGCCATTGCTCTTATTCCTAAGGTCCCCAATCCTTCTAAGGTTGGTGACTTTAGGCCTATATCTTGTTGTAATGTTGTTTATAAATGCATTTCTAAAATGCTTGCTGATAGACTTAAAAGAGTGCTCCCTGATCTTATTAGTAGCAACCAGACTGCTTTTGTGCCAGGGAGGAGAATCGCTGACAACATCCTCTTATCTCAAGAGCTGGTTAGAGGTTACCATAGGCCTTCTAATAGTCCCAGATGTGCTTTCAAGGTTGATATAAAAAAGGCTTATGATAGCTTGAATTGGGAGAGTATCGGGAGAATCTTTGACTGCTTGGGGTTTCCTGATCATTTCTCTAACTGTGTGATGGAGTGTATCTCCTCTCCTTCTTTCTCTATTGTGGTCAATGGGGAGTTGACTGGCTTCTTCTCTGGTGCTAAAGGGCTTAGACAGGGTGATCCTATCTCTCCCTATCTGTTTGTGTTGGTTATGGAGGTTCTTTCTGGTATTCTCAAGCATGCTTCTCATCAAGCGGACTTTGGCTATCACTGGAGGTGTAAGGAGCTTGGTATTGTTAACTTGTGCTTTGCTGATGATCTCTTTATCTTCTGTAAGGGTGATATTACTTCTGTTCATCTTATTATGGAGAGCTTAAACTTGTTTGAGGCCATGTCTGGTCTTCAACCTAATCTACAAAAAAGTCAGATTTTCATGTCTGGGGTCCATCCTTCCACTTCTCAAGCAATTCTGGACTTGTGCAATTTCAGCATTGGGGAGCTACCTATGAGATACTTGGGGGTTCCTTTGATTTCCTCAAAGCTTAGAAAAACAGATTGTATCACCCTAGTAGACCATATCACAGCTAGGGTGAAGTCTTGGGAGTCTAACTACCTTTCTTATGCTGGAAGATTACAGTTGGTTAAATCCGTGCTCTATGCTATCTTTCAATACTGGGCTGGCTTATTTATTCTTCCCAAGAAAATCTTAAATATGATTAAGGTGGTTATTAGGAATTACTTGTGGAACGCTTCAGCTGTAAAGCATTCTGGTGCTAAAGTGGCTTGGAGTGACTTGTGCCTTGATAAGTCCCAAGGAGGTTTGGGCCTTAGAGATCTCTCTCTAGCTAATGAAGTGGCTGTGGCTAAGCATTTCTGGTTCCTGGTCTCTTTGGATAAAGCTTCCCTTTGGAAGGATTGGTGCAAGTTTTTCTTGATCAAGAAGAGCTCTATCTTCTTGGTTAAGCTTGCCACTAATCCTTCTTGGAGTTGGAGGAAAATTCTGAAAATCAGAGACAAGTTTGCTGGGTATTGCAAAGCTCTTGTGGGAAATGGTGAGCAGATCTCTCTTCTATTGGACCCTTGGCACCCTTTGGGGGCTCTTTCTCAAAGGTTTGGTCCTAGGATTTATTTTGGTACAGGTTGGGATTGGACTACCAAGGTCAGCTCAGTGATCCAGAATGCAGCTTGGAACTGGCCTATTTCTAACTCCCATGAGCTTATCACTATTAGAGAGATCCATCTTCCCCCTCCTAAAGAGTCCTCTTTGGACTCTTGGATTTGGACTCTTTCTCCCTCTGGTCTTTTCTCTGTGGGGCACACTTATAGGAAACTGGCTCCAGCTGGTGAAAAAGTGAGATGGGCTCCTCTTATTTGGTTTAAGAAGCATATCCCCAGATATAGCTTTATTACTTGGCTTGCTGTTCTTAATAGGCTTGCAACTGCGGATAGATTGGCTGCTTGGACCTCCTCTCCTGGGTTTTCCAATGTTAGTAGTTGTGTTCTTTGTTTGCATCCTTCAGAATCCTCTGAACACCTGTTTGTTTCTTGCCCTTATTCTAGCTTTATTTGGCAGAATTTGGTTGGTTTGTGTGGCTTGGTGTCTTCTCCTAGGAACTGGAATCAACTTATCTCCTGGCTCCTTGTGAAAGCTGGGAAAGGTTACTTCTTGAGCCTTATGTTGAAGCTTATGTTCAGCTCGTTTGTCTATCATATCTGGAGAGAGAGAAATAATCGAGTCTTTGAGGGCAAAATGAGGGACAAGAAAGTGGTCTTGGCTTGCATTAGAAATGCCATTAAAGGTAGATTTTTGAGTCTCAAAAGGTTTTCTGTGACTGAAGATAACAAAACCATTCAGCTTGCCTAGGGATTGAATGCCTCTATTTTTGACAATTAAGCTTGATTCTTCTGTTTCTTTAGGCTGTTATCACTTGTAATCTTCTGTTAGTGTTGGGGTGCCTCCAGCTTGTGTGTTGGCTGGTTCCTTGTTATTTGTGTCTTTTTCCTGGGGTATACCCCTTGTATATTTTATGTTTTCTTCTTCGGTTTATACAATTTTTTAATTTACCGGAAAAAAAAAGCATACCTCAAGGACCAATAACAAGGTCGCGGTCTAAGAAGCTTCAACAAGCTTTAATCCACCATTTGCAAGGCTTAGTCAATTCAGCTAGTTAAGGTCTACAAGGACATCAAGCTTTGGGATACGTGCAACACGAGTCCAGTACAACTTGGTTCAAGTCCAAGCTATTGATGGGTTGGATTAAGTATGTGATGGGCCATTTTTGTGTTACCTCTTGGGCTAAACGAAATTTGACTTTATTTAGAGTCCATTAGTTTTATTTAGCTTGATATAGTCTATTCTTAATTATTTTTTAAAATATAATTAGGTTAGTTTCCTATTCTTGAGTTTTAGGATTTTAGGAAACCTTTGTAAATGTTATAAATATATGCCTTGCTAGAATGTTTTAATGGTCCAGAATTTTAATTGAAGAAAAAACCAAAAGGTTGTTTTGCTTTATCTTTGTGGTCTTGATAGAATACATGCTTTAAGAAACATTCAAGTAGATTGATCACCTTCTTGTGGAGTGTTTCGTAACTGAAATTCAGAAACAAGTTTTATTTATTCTAGTTCTTGATCATCTATCTAAGGAATCTGTTTTTCTAGCCTCTTCTTAGGGGTCGTTGCCTAATTGGTTATTGGGATTTTCACGTTAATGATTCGTGGGTTCCTATACATAAAGGGGTTCTCAAGCTTATTTTTGGAGGTTCTGTATCATTTGGTATCAGAGCTTTGGCTCTAGATCAGGTTTTATCTCTTTAAAATTCCATTTCTTTAATTCAGATTTCTTGCCTTTTTCTTGTTTTTTTAATTCAATTTTGGCTTTATAGTTGTAGTTCAAAAAAAAAGAGAAAAAAACAAAAAAATATAGAAAAATCGTGCAAAAAAAGAGCACGTATAAAAAAGAAGAATAGAGAATTTCGTTCGAAAAAAAAGGGAACGAAAATAGTTACTTTCCTAATTCTAGGAAGATATTTGTTTCTAAATTTGTTACTTTCCTATTTTTTTTTACTTTCCTTCATTCATACTTTCCTAAATTCTCTACTTTCTTAAATTCACTACTTTCCTAGATTAGCCTCTTTCCTAAATACATATGTTCCTAAATTAGTTACTTTCCAAAATTCTTTACTTTCCTAAAATTAGTTACTTTCCTAAATTCTTTACTTTCCTAACTTCAATACTTTCCTAAAATTAAATACTTTCCTAAATTCTTTACTTTCCTAATTTCATTACTTTCCTAAAATTTGTTAGTTTCCTAAATTCATTATTTTCCTAAATTCTTTACTTTCCTAACTTCAATACTTTCTTAAAATTAGATACTTTCCTAAATTCTTTACTTTCCTAATTTCATTACTTTCCTATAATTTGTTTTTTTTTCGGTAAAACTTTCCTATAATTTGTTAGTTTCCTAAATTCGTTAGTTTCCTAAATTCATTACTTTCCTAAATTTGTTTCTTATTCAACTTGTTTTGAAAATTTCAGTTTTGAAATTCTAGACATCACAAGCTATTTGAATTGTTTTAAAAGTGTGATTCACCTAAGAACATGAAAGAATAAGCTAGAGTGATGTGAGGAAAACCATGAGTGAATTTTTTTTTGAGTTAAACACGAGTGACCCCCATCTTTTGAGTGTAAACACGTGAGGGAGTGCTTGTGAGGTCCTTGAATTATTTTTGTTTCTTACATTCTATTGCAGTAATGTCAAACCAAAGTGGAGATAATGATGTTGGTCATGTTCGGATGCTATGCTACGTGAGGCTCAACGAGGAGCGTTTACACGTTTTAATCGAAATATGGAGGCCATGAGGGATGCATTAGAGTGTATGGATGCAAGGTTGTAGGCGGTTGAAAGAGCAACACCAAATAACAATGAAAGCGATGAGGAGGAGATGCCCGAATTGGAAAGTTGTAATGAAGGGAGCATTGAAGAACCGATTAGGGGTGATGTGTTGGTTACTAGACGTGCTCTTAACACCCAATTGAAGGAGGATTGTCCTGAGGAGAAGCGAGAGAACTTGTTCCATACAAGGTGTCGTGTTAAAGGCAAGGCATGTAGTGTGATTATCGATGGTGGGAGTTGCACTAATGTGGTGAGTACAATCTTGATTAATCGATTGGGGTTGTCTACACTACACCCAGGGCCATACAAGCTTAAGTGGCTTAATGATTGTGGTGAGGTCAAGGTGAATAGGCAATCTACTATCTCATTTTCAATTGGTAAATATCATGATGAGGTGTTGTGTGATGTGGTTCCTATGAATGCTGGAGATATTTTGCTTGGTAGGCTGTGGCAATTTGATAGGAGAGCTATGCATGATGGGTATCTCAATAGGTATTCATTCACCAAGGATGGACGGAAAATCATCTAACACCACTTTCCTCAAAAGAACTGTATGAAGACCAATGTAAAATGGAAATGATGAGAGTGGAGGCTGAAAAGAAAGAAAAAGAGAGCAAGAAAAGTGCTAGAGAGTGAAAACAAAAAGAGTGAAAAGAAAGAGGGAAAAGAAAAAGGAGAGAAAAGTGCAAAGAGTGTGAGTTTAGTAGCCAAGGCAAGTGAGGTTAGACATGCATTGTACTCCAATCGGCCAATATTTGTACTCTTGTACAAAGGGGCTTATTTTGTAACTAATGAACTTAACCCCTCTTTGCCTAGTGTGTTTATTGATATTTTGCAGGAATTTGAAGACATGTTTCCTAAGGAGATGCCAAGTGGTTTACCACCAATTAGAAGCATAGAACATCAAATTGACTTCATTCCTGGAGCTTCCATACCCAATAGGCCAGCATATAGAACAAATCCAAGTGAGACAAAGGAGATCCAAAAACAAGCAGAAGAGTTGCTAGCTAAGCGGTATGTGAGGGAGAGTCTAAGTCCTTGCTCGGTTCCTGTTATTTTTGTGCCAAAGAAGGGTGGAACATGGAGGATGTGTGTGGACTATCGAGCCATCAATAAAATCACTGTAAAGTATCGTCACCCTATTCCTATGTTAGATGACATGCTTGATGAATTATATGGTTCTTGTTTGTTCACTAAGATAGACTTGAAATCTGGTTATTATCAAATTCAAATGAATGTTGGAGATGAATGGAAAACAGCATTTAAGACAAAGTATGGGTTCTATGAGTTGCTTGTTATGCCATTTGGTCTTACTAATGCACCTAGTACATTCATGAGATTGACGAACCATGTGTTACGTCAGTACTTGGGAAAGTTTGTTGTTGTTTACTTTGATGATATTCTCATTCGCTCTAAGTGCTTAGATGATCATATCATGCATGTGCGTCAAGTACTAGAAATACTTAGGTAAGAAAAGTTGTATGCTAACCTTAAGAAGTGTAGTTTTTGCATGGAGACGGTTAATTTTCTTGGTTTTGTAGTGTCTAGTCAAGGTATTGAGGTTGATGAGGATAAGGTAAGAGCCATTAAGGAGCTTTCATGAGCTTGCTGGTTTCAATAGGAGATTCATTAGTGATTTTAGCACAATAGCCGCACCTTTGAATGAGTTAGTTAAGAAGAATGTTAGTTTTTTTTTGGAGTGAGGCACAAGAACATGCATTTAATGAACTTAAGGATAAATTGTGTGCTGCACCTTTGCATGCTTTACCTAACTTTGATAAAACTTTTGAGATTGAATGTGATGCTAGTGGCATAGGAATTGAAGCTGTTTTGATACAGGACCAAAGACCACTAATAATGTACTTTAATGAGAAGTTAAGTGGGGCAGCCTTGGAGTATCTAACATATGACAAGGAATTATATGTTTTGGTTCGAGCTCTGCAAACATGGCAGCATTATTTATGGCCTAGGGAGTTTGTGATACACACTGACCATGAAAGTCTAAAGGGTCAAGATAAGCTGAACTGTAGGCATGCTAAATGGGTGGAGTTCATTGAAACATTCCCATATGTGGTTAAGTATAAGCAAGGTAAAGAGAATGTAGTTGCAAATGCATTATCCCGAAGGTATACTCTAATTAATTCTCTTAGTGCTAAATTGTTGGGTTTTGAGCATTAAGGAGTTGTATCAATATGATGATGATTTTGGTGAAATATATGCATCTTGTGATCATGGGGCTATTTCGGATGATTTTTACTTGTTTGATGGTTTCTTGTTTAAGAGAAATAGGTTGTGCATTAATAAGTGTTCTATGAGGGAATTGTTGATTAAGGAAGCACATGGAGGAGGATTAATGGGGCATTTTGGGGTAAATAAGACCTATGAGATGCTGTTAGCATATTTCTTTTAGCCTGGTATGAAACATGATGTGCATAAGGTTTGTGAGCATTGCATTACATGCAGAAAAGCTAAGTCTAGGTTGAAACCACATGGGTTGTATATACCACTACCAGTTCCTAATGAACCTTGGATAGATTTGTCTATGGATTTTGTGCTTGGATTGCCTAGAACTAGGAAAGACCATGATAGTATCTTTGTCGTGGTTGATAGATTTAGTAAGATGGCTCATTTTATACCATGTCATAAAATTGATTATGCTAAGCTGATTGCTGATTTATTTTTCAAAGAAGTTGTGCGATTACATGGCATACCTAGAGCATTGTTAGTGATAGAGCTGTTAAGTTTTTGAGTCAATTTTGGCTTGTGTTATGGGGAAAGTTAGGAACTAAGTTATTGTTTTCAAATACTTCTCACCCTCAAACTGATGGACAAACTGAGGTTGTTAATAGAACATTGATTACTTTACTTAGGGTAATCATAGAAAAGAACATTAGGACGTGGGAGAATTGTTTACCATTTGTGGAGTTTGCTTACAATAGGGCTATTCATAACACTACTCATTGTTCTCCATTTGAGATTATTTATGGATTTAATCCGCTCACTCCTATTGATTTATTACCATTGCCACCTAACAATTTTGTGAGTGTTGATGCTAATTCTAAGGCAGATTTGGTGAAGAAGTTACATAAGCAGTTAAAGAAAGGATTGAAAAGAAAAATGCTCAAGTCGCTTCACGTGTGAATAAGGGATGAAAACCAATGATTTTTCAGCCGGGAGATTGGGTTTGGATGCATTTTTGTAAAGAAAGGTTTCCACTTCAAAGAAAGTCCAAGCTTAGCACAAGCGGTGATGGTCCTTTTCAAATTCTTGAAATGATTAATGATACTGCATACAAAGTTGACCAGCCAGGTGTGTATAATGTTAGTGCTTTTTTTTTCTTTTTTTTTCTTTTTTTTCGGTAAATTAAAAAATTGTATAAACTGAAGAAGAAAACATACAAATATACAAGGGGTATACCCCAGGAAAAAGACACAAATAACAAGGAACCAGCCAACACACAAGCTGGAGGCACCCCAACACTAACAGAAGATTACAAGTGATAACAGCCTAAAGAAACAGAAGAACCAAGCTTAATTGTCAAAAATAGAGGCATTCAATCCCCAGGCAAGTTGAATGGTTTTGTTATCTTCAGTCACAGAAAACCATTTGAGACTCAAAAATCTACCTTTAATGGCATTTCTAATGCAAGCCAAGACCACTTTCTTGTCCCTCATTTTGCCCTCAAAGACTCGATTATTTCTCTCTCCAGATATGATAGACAAACGAGCTGAACATAAGCTTCAACATAAGGCTCAAGAAGTAACCTTTCCTAGCTTTCACAAGGAGCCAGGAGATAAGTTGATTCCAGTTCCTAGGAGAAGACACCAAGCCACACAAACCAACCAAATTCTGCCAAATAAAGCTAGAATAAGGGCAAGAAACAAACAGGTGTTCAGAGGATTCTGAAGGATGCAAGCAAAGAAACAGGTATAATGTTAGTGCTTCTTTTAATGTGACTGATTTAAGTCCTTTTGATGTAGGTGATGCATTAGATTCGAGGTCAAATCCTTTTGAGGAGAGGGTTAATGTTAAGGATTAACCTATACACCAAGTTCCAAGGATTCAACATCTTAAAGATGAGCATAATCAAGAAGGCAGGGAGCAAGTTCAAGATGTTTCTAGTCCAATTAGCGTGCCTCGAGGACCAATATAACAAGGTCGCGGTCTAAGAAGCTTCAACAAGCTATAATCCACCATTTTCAAGGCTTACTCAATTCAGCTAGTGCAGATCTACAAGGACGTCAAAACTTTGGGATAAGTGTAGCACGAGTCCAATACAACTTGGTTCAAGTCAACGTTACTAATGGGTTGAATTAAGTATGTAATGGGCCATTTTTGTGTTACCTCTTGGGCTGAATGAAATTTGACTTTATTTAGAGTCCATTAGTAAATGTTATAAATATGCCTTGCTAGAATGTTTTAAGGGTCCAGAATTTTAATTGAAGAAAACCAAAAGCTTGTTTTGCTTTTATCTTTGTGTTCTTGAGTAGAATACATGCTTTAAGAAACATTCAAGTAGATTGATCACCTTCTTTGGAGTGTTTCGAAACTGGAATTCAGAAATAAGTTTTCTTTATTCTAGTTCGTTATCATCTATCTAAGAAATCTATTTTTCTAACCTTTTCTTTGGGGTTGTTGCCAAATTGGTTAATGCTTCGTGGGTTCGTATACATAAAGGGGTTCTCAAGCTTATTATTGGAGGTTCTGTATCAAAGATTAGTGAGTTCAAATTTTTCACTTTAGATTCAAGTAAAGATCAAAGAGAACGACTGATATTCTTACAAAGCTTCCTCACAACACTTGTTTTAGGGAGTCATTGAGCCCCCTAATGTTCCAAGTAGAAAGATTAAACATGAATGAGTGGGTTGTGGTTTCCCCACTAACTGCAACTCTTTTATCTCTATCCTTTGCAGGGTGTGGTGTGCCATTGACCTTCTTCTTCTTCTTTCTTCTTTTGCTTGAGCTGGGAGTGTTTAGAGAAGGAGAAGGGGTGGAAAGCTCTTGGTTCTTGCTCACGACAACAAGATTATCCTTTTCTTCTTCAGTTGAGTGCTTAATGGGTTCCACGCTTAGTGGGAAAGCTTCAACTATATCTTGGTCTAGCACTAAGGCCAATTCAAGTCTCTCTTCTGAGTTGACTTTCTTCCTTGTTCCCTTGGATTTAATCTCAATCCAGCCACTGTCATCATCCGAAGGGGTTGAGGGAGGTGTGTTTGGGAGAAATGGGGTATTGTTTGGGGGTGGAATGTGTGGGGGATGAGGGAGATGAGTGATTTGGAGAGTTTGAGGTGGAGCTAAGGTTGGATTGAGGGAGAGAGGGGGCTGTATCTTGGGGATTAGGAGAATATGTTTTAGCTTGCTGGATGAAATCACAATCATGACCAAATATATCACACTTGTCACACTTCTTTGGTAGGCCCTCATACTATACAAAATCATCAATTGGATCCCATCCTTCAACACCAAGATAAATATCAAGATGCTTAAGGATTCTTGACTTGGTTGAAATCTCAACACAGATTCTAGCGAAGTCTCTTTCACTCCTTTTGCAGTCAAGTGATCCGAGTATAGGGGTTACCCATTGCACTGGCAATATAGCTTAGAGCTTCAGAAGTTCTCAACACAAGGGGAACATTCCAAAGGTTCACCCAAATGGGGATCTTAGCTAACTTTTCCTTTGTGAATTTGACATAAGGCTCCCATGGTTGATGAATAAGAGGTTTCCCTAACAAATGCCAAGGTCCATCTTTAAAGAAATAATCTCTATGTTCTATGTTATCAAATTTGAAATAGAAGAGTCTTTTGGAAGCTTGAACATCAAGGAGACCTCTCCCTTTCCAAAGCTGCAATGCGATCCTCTTAAGCAAGTGTAATGGAGCTGTTTTACCCACAAAATAGCCAACCAAATAAGTCTCCCATTTGACAAAACTTTCTTTGGTAACAAAGTCAGGGAGCTTAACAATGACTATATGTTCTTCATAAATTGTAGACTCCTGAAACTCAAGCTCAAACCTACTAGGTTGGTTTCTCTTAATTTTATCAGCCCAAGATCCACCCTTTGATTGAGCTTTAGGTGAACCTTCAAAAAGTTTATGGTAGATAAATTGTGTGCTGCACCTTAATGAACTTAAGGATAAATTGGAGTGAGGCACAAGAACATACATTTAATGAACTTAAGGATAAATTGTGTGCTGCACCTTTGCATGCTTTACCTAACTTTGATAAAACTTTTGAGATTGAATGTGATGCTAGTGGCATAGGAATTGGAGCTGTTTTGATACAGGACCAAAGACCACTAATAATGTACTTTAATGAGAAGTTAAGTGGGGCAGCCTTGAAGTATCTAACATATGACAAGGAATTATATGCTTTGGTTCGAGCTCTGCAAACATGGCAGCATTATTTATGGCCTAGGGAGTTTGTGATACACATTGACCATGAAAGTCTAAAGTATTTAAAGGGTCAAGATAAGCTGAACCGTAGGCATGCTAAATGGGTGGAGTTCATTGAAACATTCCCATATGTGGTTAAGTATAAGCAAGGTAAAGAGAATGTAGTTGTGAATGCATTATCCAGAAGGTATACTCTAATTAATTCTCTTAGTGCTAAATTGTTGGGTTTTGAGCATTAAGGAGTTGTATCAATATGATGATGATTTTGGTGAAATATATGCATCTTGTGATCATGGGGCTGTTTCGGATGATTTTTACTTGTTTGATGGTTTCTTGTTTAAGAGAAATAGGTTGTTCATTAATAAGTGTTCTATGAGGGAATTGTTGATTAAGGAAGCACATGGAGGACGCTTAATGGGGCATTTTGGGGTAAATAAGACCTATGAGATGCTGTTAGCATATTTCTTTTAGCCTGGTATGAAACATGATGTGCATAAGGTTTGTGAGCATTGCATTACATGTAGAGAAGCTAAGTCTAGGTTGAAACCACATGGGTTGTATACACCACTACCTGTTCCTAGTGAACCTTGGACAGATTTGTCTATGGATTTTATGCTTGGATTGCCTAGAATTAGGAAAGGCCGTGATAGTATCTTTGTCGTGGTTGATAGATTTAGTAAGATGGCTCATTTTATACCATGTCATAAAATTGATGATGCTAAGTTGATTGCTGATTTATTTTTCAAAGAAGTTGTGCGATTACATGGCATACCTAAGAGCATTGTTAGTGATAGAGATGTTAAGTTTTTGAGTCACTTTTGGCGTGTGTTATGGGGAAAGTTAGGAACTAAGTTATTGTTTTCAACTACAGGTCACCCTCAAACTGATGGGCAAACTGAGGTAGTTAATAGGATGTTGATTACTTTACTTAGGGCAATCATAGAAAAGAACATTAGGACATGGGAGGATTGTTTGCCATTTGTGGAGTTTGCTTACAATAGGGCTGTTCATAGCAGTCATTGTTCTCTATTTGAGATTGTTTATGGATTTAATCCACTTACTCCTATTGATTTATTACCATTGCCACCTAACAATTTTGTGAGTGTTGATGCTAATTCTAAGGCAGATTTGGCGAAAAGCAAAATGCTCAAGTCACTTCACGTGTGAATAAGGGACGAAAACCAATGATTTTTCATCTTGGAGATTGGGTTTGGGTGCATTTTCATAAAGATAGGTTTCCACTTCAAATAAAGCAAGCTCAGCCCTAGAGGCGATGGTCCTTTTCAAATTCTTGAAAGGATTAATGACAACACATACAAAATTGACCTGCTAGGTGAGTATAATGTTAGTGCTTCTTTTAATGTAGCTGATTTAAGTCCTTTTGATGTAGGTGATGCATTACATTCGAGGGCGAATCCTTTTGAGGAGAGGGGAAATGTTAAGGATAAACCTACACACCAAGTTCAAAGGATTCAACATCTTAATGATGAGCATGATCAAGAAGGCAAGGAGCGAGTTCAAGAGGTTTCTAGTCCAATTAGCATGCCTCAAGGACCAATAACAAGGTCGCGGTCTAAGAAGTTTCAACAAGCTTTAATCCACCATTTGCAAGGCTTAGTCAATTCAGCTAGTGAAGGTCTACAAGGATATCAAAGCTTTGGGATAAGTGCAACAGGAGTCCAGTACAACTTGGTTCAAGTCCAAGCTATTAATGGGTTGATATAGTCTATTCTTAATTATTTTAAAATATAATTAGGTTAGTTTCCTATTCTTGAGTTTTAGGATTTTAGGAAACCTTTGTATAAAGGCTATAAATATGCCTTGCTAGAATGTTTTAAGGTTCTAGAATTTTAATTGAAGAAAAAGCCAAAAGGTTGTTTTGCTTTTATCTTTGTGTTCTTGAGTAGAATACATGCTTTAAGAAAGCATTCAAGTAGATTGATCACCTTCTTGTGAAGTGTTTTGAAACTGGAATTCAGAAACAAGTTTTCTTTATTCTAGTTCTTGATCATCTATCTAAGAAATCTATTTTTCTAGCCTTTTCTTAGGGGTTGTTGCTGAATTGTTTATTGAGGTTTTTACGTTAATGCTTCGTGGGTTCCTATACATAAAGGGGTTCTCAAGCTTATTCTTGGAGGTTCTGTATCATAAAGGGTGAAGCAAAGTCTTATTCTTCATTGAATGAAGAACATTTATCACAAGTACAAGGCTTGGAGGAGCTAACAAACTCTAGCATCTTGGAGCATGAAGAAGTCCCTAAGGTACCTAATGATTCCATTTTGTTATCAAACGATACTAACTTGCTTTCAGGACCCAAAGAAGTATATAAAGCTCCATTAACTCTCTCGAATGAGCTTCATCCTTGCTCTCGTCGGCCTTTAGCTAAGGGAGGAGCTCACCGTGGGAAGCTAAGCAAGGGAGGAACTTCTTGTCCGTTGGATAATAGAGAGCAAGCATTGAACTAACCAAAGTTTGACAACTCAGCACTTGGTCCAAAGTATGACCGTTTGAGCTTAGCTCATGAGGAATCCGTACAAGACAAACTAGTGGAATCTAAGGAGAAAGAACAACTTGCTTTGTCAAAAGTCAGTTTGAGTACATGCTATGCCGATGAGTGTTTTCTGTGGATTCTCAAGTGATGCTCGTATTAATGGAGATGACGAGGAGCATGCTACATGCTTTGGCACTTTTAGCTACAACCTTAGCTCACCAAATAAGGGAGGAAATGTCCAAATGGCCCTTAATGGCAATGATGAGGCTGCTTCTAGCTTTAATGAGGAGCAAGTCAAAGGTTTGGATGAGCTTTCAATGTCTTGTGTGAACATTTCTTTGGTCCCTTCTTCTCAGGTTCACAATGACTTGTTATTACTAGATTCTAGTGCTTTAAGGGTCCCTTCATCCTTTGTTGGAGCCCCATGTTTTGTAAAAGAAGCTTTTATAGGTGCTTCTAAGGACAGAGAGCATGTTCAGAAGCAAACAAGCTTTCCCTTGTCTGAACAACTCAGGCAAATCACCAAGGGTTCTCTGGCCAAAGGAGGAGCACGAAGGAGAGAGATGAACAAGGGTGAAATATTTTTGTCCATTGGTCAATGAGGTTGTACTTGAGAGCCAATCAAATCCTGCCACCTCACCAATTCTAGCTAACCCTAGCACACATTGAGAAACAATGACAAGCATTCTGATCAAAAAGTGAAAGGACAAAAGCAAAAGGAGAAAGGACACCTACTCTTGCATACATTGGGAAACAACAAAGCTAAAACTTTGCTTGCAAGGAAAGACAGCCTCCCCAAAACCCAGAGCAAGGACAATCACTCTTAATTGCGGCTGTACCTGAAGATAAAGGAGATTTGACATTGCCTTTGCCCAAGACATCATTGGAGCACGTTTAGGTACCCTTGTATTACCACCACCTAAGCATGGATATGACTCCTCCACGTCAGCTTCATCAAGACAGACAACCTGCCCCAAAACCCGGATTGTGCTTCTTAAACCAAATAAGTGAAGCCCATCTCACTTTATCACGAGCTGGAGCAAGAGCCCTATAGGTATGCCCCATCTCACTTTATCACCAACTGGAGCAAGAGCCCTAAAACAACCACCACGCTCCAAATTCTTATCAAAAATGTGTTTTTGGTGTCATAAATTAGTTTGAGTAAATGCCATGCCCAAAATATGCAAGTTTAGCCAAGTTCATCTAGTTTGGTCCAGTTCATAAATTTTTTAATTTACCAGAAAAAAAACTGGTGCCAAAACTATCTTATAAGAAAAACTCCATATTCATAGCTCCAATCCCTTCAAACCCATCTTGGGTTTGGAGAAAGATCCTCAAGCTTAGGAGCAAATTTCATCCCTTTTGCAAAGCCTTTATCAGTAATGGTAGGCACATCCATCTCTAAACTGACCCTTGGCACCCGTTAGGTCCTTTGTTGCCTAAATTTGGACAGAGAATTTTATCAAGTGTGTGTTTTGGGCTCTCAAACTTCTAGAGATAGTAGCTCTCCCTTCTCTCTAGGTTTTTTTATTTCTGATCTCGTGTTTCTTCCCTCTTAGTGAGGGAGGAAGCTCCATTGTTGGGTGGTCTCTATTAGCCAAGGTGGGTGACAAACTCACTTATGGGGTACTAGCCAAGGTTTCTTACACCCTAAGGCCATGTTTTCTCTTAAGATAGCTCTGGTTGATCATGGAGGGAAGAAAGCTACTCAAAGCTCTCAGCCAGCTTTTGCGTTTTGAAGTTCAAGAGGGTATCTCCATAGATGGTGGTCTTCTTTCTCTCTCAGCTGGGGGGGGATCACTCTTTGGGGGAGTATTTAATGTCCTGGTCAGTCCAAGACCTTACTTTATCTTAAGGAGAGGCCTAATTTGAATCAGTGCGAGTACATGTGATATGAACCCCACCGACAATTTACGATGAAATCCGATAACAATGATGGTTCAAGAACCCCAAGAACGTAAAAGACAAGATTGTTGAGCCTTAACCCGTTATCTAGCAAGATAAGAACTAAGACTACGACGGATAGTAACGCCACACCAAGAAACCTAAGGATCACTCAAGAGTCAAGGTGATAAGTTTGGTTGTTTGAACACCACAAGACTAACTTAATAAGTTCAAAGAGTTCTTTCAAGAACAAAGAGGACACACCTCACAATAACATAAACTTGTTTTCAATATTCATAACATGCTTACAAATTTCATGGGTACCATGTTTTATACTTGGAACAACCCTCTAAGAATAGGAAAAGCATTAATTTAGCTTTGAAACAACACCAACATTAAAGTAAATAAGTTCCCACATTTTTAGACCTTTTTTGACTACATATAATAAGTAAATATCACTAATTGACTATGAACAATGTATTTAAGCATAACCAATCCAAGCTAGATTCATCCCCCTATTTAATAGCCTTAAAAATAGTCCAATTCATACCCTTACATTGCCTTATCTTGATGAACACGTTTTTGTATGTTCATTATCCCTTTCAATATGCTAATTAGACTCTTCAATGGCCTTGATGACGTGGATAAAGCATTGATTTTCATTTGGACCCACATTGGGCTTCATTTTTCCAGAATCATTCCGATTCTCTTGAATCAGCCCAATAAGTGCTTTCTTGAAATTTTGAGCTCTAAGTCTTGTAATTGGACCATCAGGGAGTGATAAAGGATCTTGTGCAAGTTCAACCTTATTCTCGCGTGTATGCTCAGCCCCACGTCCATTTTCAGCTCCTAGATTTGCATCATTCTCCCCCTCTTGAGAAGGATTTATCCTCAAATCAACACCTGCATCAAATGAAGACAAATCAGCAACATTAAAGCTTGTACTGCCACTGTATTCACCTGGTAAGTCAAGTCTGTAAGCATTGTCATTAATGCGTTCCACCACTTGAAATGGTCCATCACCCCGAGGTAGGAGTTTTAAACGTCGCTGCTCCGGAAAACGCTCTTATCTTATCTTATCTTATTTTTTTCTTATCTTATCTTGTCTTATCTTATATTTTTCTTATCTTATCTTATCTAATCATTATCTTATCATATCTCATCTTATCTTATCTTATCTTATCTTATCTTATCTTATCTTATCTTATCTTATCTTATCTTATCTTATCTCATCTTATCCTTACCTTATCTTGGCTTATCCTTATCTTATCTTGTCCTAACTTATCTTCTGTAAAAAAAATAGTATAAGTTGATCTCCTTTTGTTTCCTTATCTCTAAATTGTTTCCCTTAGTTGTTTCCTTTCCTTATCTTCTCATAGTGTTTGATTTGTTTAGGTCTTTTTGTTGTTGCTTGAAAATTCCAGATTCGTTTATTAGTTTATAACAAGAACCGAAAGAGAAAAACTAAGAGTGGTAAAAGGCAAGAGTGTGTGAGAAAATCAGAGGGCAAAAGCCAAATATTTTGAGTGAAACACTAGAGAAATTGAGTGAACCTCAAACTTAGAGTGTAAACACGTGAGGAAGAGATTGTGAGGTCCATTTTTTTCTAATCTTATTCTCTTTCAAGTATGTCAACAAAAATGGTAGTGGAGGAACGGTGGAAGTTGTTGGCATGCCAAAGTTACAAATGGAGGCGTTAGTGGGTGAATTGAAAAGAATGTTAGGAGATGGGTTGGAACGAGTGGAGACACCTAGAGCTCCAATTGGGCATCAGAGGGAGAGACGATCACCTAGGGTTGAGTATGAAGATGAATTTGGGGAAGACTTTAATGAAGAGGACCGATATTCTCACATTGGCAAATTAGGCCATGGGGTTGGAGATAGGGGATTCCAACATAGGAATAGAGAAGATAAGTTTGGTGATAGGATGAACAACAATTTGGGTAGCATTAAGACGAAGATACCATTATTTCAAGGCAAGAATGATCCAGAAGCTTATTTAGAATGGGAAAAGAGGATGGAGCTCATGTTTGATTGTCATCACTATTCCGAGCGTAAAAAGGTAAAGCTTGCTATTGTTGAATTTATTGATTATGCTATTGATTGGTGGGATCAACTAATGATAAATATAAAGAGAAATAGAGAGCGTCCCATAGAGACTTGGGCAGACTTGAAAACCGTGATGAGGAGACGGTTTGTGTCATGCCATTACTATCGAGACTTGTATCGAAAGCTGCAAGGTCTCACTCAAGGGAGCTGAAGTGTCAAAGATTATTTTAAGGAGATGAAGATGTCTATGATAAGGGCTAATATAGAAGAAGACTGAGAGGCCACTATGGATAGGGTTTTGCATGGATTGAACTGAGAAATTCATGATTGGGTAGAGATGCAAAATTATGTGGAGATGGAAGATATGGTGCACACGGCCATTAAGGTTGGGCAGCAACTCAAAAGGAGGGGTGGTACACGTACAACCCTTGACTCGAGTTGTTCCCCATGGAAACCAAGCTATGCGGAGAAGGAGGAGAAGTTGGCCGCAAAAACTGAGCAAAAGTCAAAATCGACCAGCCATGGTTACCAAGATAAAACAAATTCTTCTAGTGCTCGGAATCATGATATTAAGTGTTTTAAAATCCAAGGTGGGGGTCACATAGGGAGTCAATGTCCAAACAAGAGAGCCATGATGCTACGAGATGATGGTGAGATTGAGATCGAGGATAAAGATGACAATGAATCTATGTTGTCATTAGAGGATGAGGATAATGAGGAGTGTGCTGTACAAAGATAATTAGTTGTCGCAAGGAGAGCTCTAAGTGTGCAAATCAAAGAAAATGATGAGGTGCAACGAGAAAACATCTTTCGTACTACATGCCACGATCAAAACAAGGTATGTAGTATGAGTATTGATGGAGGTAGTTGTACTAACGTTGATACTACAATGTTGGATAAATTAGGGCTGCTAACAACTAAACTACCCCGACCCTACAAGTGGAAATGGCTGAATGATAGAGGTGAGGTAAAGGTGGAAAAGCAAGTGTTACTCTCATTTCAAATCGGTAAATACGAAGATGATGTGTTTTGCAATGTAATATCGGTGCGAGTTGGACACTTGTTGTGGGGAAGGCCATGGAAATTTGATAGACGAGTGAAGCATGATGATTTCTCTAATCAATACTATTTTGAACACAATCAAAAGTTGATTACTCTTGTTCCAATGACACAAAATCAGATTTACGAAGATCAAGTGAGGTTGCAAAAAGAGAGTGATCAAAAGAAAGAGAGTGAACAAAAGACAAAGAGTGAACAAAAGACAAAGAGTGAAAACGAGCATGAAAGTCAGAGAGACGTAAAGAAAAATGAGGGGAAAGGAATTGAGAGAAAAGAAAAAGAGGGTATTAAAGCCATAGTGAGAGCAAGAGAAGAAAAATTCAATTACATTACAAATAAAAGTGAGATCAAGAGAGGATTATTTTCACATCAACTTCTTATTGTACTTATGTACAAAGAGGCTCTTTTATGTACTAATGATCTCGCCGGTTCTTTGCCGAGCAATATTTTTTTTACTTTTGCAAGTACTTGTGATTCACAACGGTCATGAGTCCTTTAAGCATTTAAAGGAGCAACACAAGCTGAATAAAATACATGCTCATTGGGTGGAGTTCATCAAGACATTCTCATATGTCATTTGGTACAAACAAGATGGAAAAAGGAAGGCTGAATTCGTTAAACAGATACATGACAAGGCAAAACTCAATATTGAGAGGAGAACAGATGCAAAACAAGCCAACAAAGAGTGTCGTAAATTGGTTTTTGATCTCGGAGATTGGGTTTGCGTGCAAATGAGAAAGGAATGGTTTCCAAGGCAAAGACGTTCCAAGCTGCTACCTAGAGGGAATGATCCCTTCCAAGTCCTTGCAAGACTCAATGACAATGCCTACAAGCTAGATCTTCTCGGTGAGTACAATATAAGTGTTACTTTTAATGTGACTGACTTGTCTCCGTTTGATGTAGATGACGATTTGAGGACAAATCTTTCTCAAGAGGGAGGGAATGATGAGGATCCGGTTGTACAAACTCAAAGGATGGATCCACTTCAAGTACAAAGAGGCCAAATCACAAAAGCTAGAGAAAATAGAATGGCTGAAGCACTCAATGGGAGCATGACGTGGAGTGTGGTGCGGAGTGTAACAGCCTGCGTGGAGCAAGCCGTGGCATCCAACATGACAGCCTACATGGAGCATGATGTGGCATCCAACATGACATCCTACATCAACCATGACATGGCATCCAACATGGCAGCCGACATGGAGCATGATATGGTATCCAACATAGCAGCCTACATGGAAAGGCATCCTATATGGCATTACACTTGGAGCATGATGTGGCATTCAATATGGCAGTCCACATGGAGCATAACATGGCATTTTAAATGATGACAAGGAAGCAAGACACCTTGGTAATCCTAACCAAGAAGTGGACAACCAATATGAGACTTTTGGGTGGATTACAAGTTTCTTATTGATTGCAATTTATATTTCTTTATTTTTTAAATTTAGTTTAGGTTATTTAAACACTTTAGGACTCTTTAGGCTTCTAGTTTTTTTATTTAAGCATGGTTTCACAATGTATTGAAAAACTTTTATCATTATAATTTCTTTGTGAGAGTTTTCTCTTTGGTTCTTCTTAGACCTTTTGAGACTTATCAAGAATATTCTTGTGGCGTCTAAAACCTAGACTTATCACTCACTTTTCCTTCTTGTTCTTGAGTGTGGCGTCTAAACCATACCTTTGATTCTTTTCGAAGCATCAATTTGGGTCTTAGTTCTTATACCTAAGGTTCTCTTTCTGTCATAGAAAACGGGTCAGGGTTTCTTCTTCCTTAAAATCGATCATTGGGTTCTTGAACCATTATTGTTATCGGATTTCATCGCAAAGCAACGGTGAGGTTCATATCAACTTGGTTGGACCCAAGAGTTTTTTATGCTTCATTAGTGGGTTTAGGATTAAGTAGATACGGGTAATACTCACAATTTCATCTAAACCCTTGAGTGAAAGTATATAGTTCAAGTTCTTCAACCACTTGGTCATAAATAGGGAAGGGAGAGAGAGATTGTGAGTTGACTGGCTACTTCTATGGTGCTAAAGGGCTTAGACAAGGTTATCCTATCTCTCCCTATCTGTTTGTGTTGATTATGGAGGTTCTATCTGGTACTCTCAAGCATGCTTCTCATAAAGCGGACTTTGGCTATCACTGGAGGTGTAAGGAGCTTGGTATTGTTAACTTGTGCTTTGCTGATGATCTCTTTATCTTCTATAAGGGTGATATTACTTCTGTTCAACTTATTATGGAGAGCTTAAACTTGTTTGAGACTATGTCTGGTCTTCAACCTAATATACAAAAAAGTCAGATTTTCATGTCTGGGGTCCATCCATCCACTTCTCAAGAAATTCTGGACTTGTGCAATTTCAGCATTGGGGAGCTTCCTATGAGATACTTGGGGGTTCCTTTGATTTCCTCAAAGCTTAGAAAAATATATTATATCACCCTAGTAGACCATATCACACCTAGGGTGAAGTCTTGGGAGTCTAACTACCTTTCTTATGCTGGAAGATTACAGTTGGTTAAATCCGTGCTCTATGCTATTTTTCAATACAGGGCTGGCTTATTTATTCTTCTCAAGAAGATCTTGAATATGATTCAGGTTGTTATTAGGAATTACTTGTCGAACGCATCAGCTGTAAAGCATTCTGGTGCTAAAGTGGCTTGGAGTGACTTGTGCCTTGATAAGTCCCAAGGAGGTTTGGACCTTAGAGATCTCTCTCTAGCTAATGTAGTGGCTGTGGCTAAGCATTTCTGGTTCCTGGTCTCTTTGGATAAAGCTTGCCTTTGGAAGGATTGGTGCAAGTTTTTCTTGATCAAGAAGAGCTCTATCTTCTTGGTTAAGCTTGCCACTAATCCTTCTTGGAGTTGGAGGAAAATTCTGAAAATCTCTTGTGGGAAATGGTGAGCAGATTTCTCTTCTCTTGGACCCTTGGCACCCTTTGGGGGCTCTTTCTCAAAGGTTTGGACCTGGGATTCTTTTTGGTACTGGTTGGGATTGGACTACCAAGGTGAGCTCAGTGATCCAGAATGCAGCTTGGAACTGGCCTATTTCTAACTCCCATGAGCTTATCACAATTAGAGAGGTCAATCTTCCCCCTCCTAAAGAGTCATGTTTGGACTCTTGGATTTGAACTCTTTCTCCCTTTGGTCTTTTCTCTGTGGGGCACACTTATAGAAAACTGGCTCCAGCTGGTGAAAAAGTGAGATGGGCTCCTCTTATTTGGTTTAAGAAGCATATTCCCAGATATAGCTTTATTACTTGGCTTGCTGTTCTTAATAGGCTTGCAACTGTGGATAGATTGGCTGCTTGGACCTCCTCTCGTGGGTCTTCCAATGTTAGTAGTTATGTACTTTGCTTGCATCCTTCAGAATCTTCTGAACACCTGTTTGTTTCTTGCCCTTATTCTAGCTTTATTTGGCAGAATTTGGTTGGTTTATGTGGCTTGGTGTCTTCTCATAGGAACTGGAACCAACTTATCTCCTGGCTCCTTGTGAAAGTTAAGAAAGGCTACTTCTTGGACCTTATGTTGAAGCTTATGTTCAGCTCGTTTGTCTACCATATCTGGAGAGAGAGAAATAATCGAGTCTTTGAGGGCAAAATGAGGGACAAGAAAGTGGTCTTGGCTTGCATTAGAAATGCCATTAAAGGTAGATTTTTGTGTCTTAAAGGATTTTCTATGACTGAAGATAACAAAACCATTCAGCTTGCCTGGGGATTGAATGCCTCTATTTTTGACAATTAAGCTTGATTCTTCTGTTTCTTTAGGCTGTTATCTCTTGTAATCTTCTGTTAGTGTTTGGGTGCTTCCAGCTTGTGTGTTGGCTGGTTCCTTTTTATTTCTTTTTCCTGGGGTATGCCTCTTGTATATTTGTATGTTTTTTCTTCGGTTTATACAAATTTTTAATTTATCGAAAAAAAAAGAGAGAGATGGTCTTCGTGAAAATGGAGTGGAAGAACCTGCCCTTGCCCATTGTTTATCCATGGCCAACAATGGGTTATTTTCAAGCAAAGTACACTCATTTAAGGATGAAGTTGAGTTAGCATGGGGAAAAGTACCTTGTTGGGGTGGCCAACTCCTTACTTAGATTTTAGAGGGTTAAGGTAGTTTACTTGCTGGTTGATAAGTCAGGTAACGAAGCCTAAGATTAGATGACTGACTATCTTACTAGTTTGTTTAACTGATGTTCCCCCGCCTAAGTCCCATATCTTAAAGGACAGACTCTAACTCAACAGCAAGCTGCCTTTACTTGGCTTCAAGTCCCATAAGAGAGGGAAGAATAGCTGAAAGGTAAAAGGACCACTGTGTGTAGGAGATTGTACTTTTTCCCCAGAAAGTGGCTGCTTTTTTTTTGGTAAATAAATTGTGTAAACCAAAAGATACTTACACATGTACAAGGGGCATACCCCAGGAAATACAAAATTAGAGCCTAATCAGAGGCTTAAGATCTCCACGCAAATTAAAATGGTAATATGTAAAGTACTGAAATTAGATATCAAGGCTTCATAGGACAGCCAAGGTTTACAAAATGCTTGGAGTTAAGACCCCATCTATACACTAAACTTAGATTAGTATCATTAGTGCCAAAACACTTCGAATCCCAAAGACTTAATCTGACTAATTGTGAAATAGCTTCAATTAAGATCATGGAATCTCTGATTTTACCTTAAAAAATCCTTGCATTTCTTTCTCTCCATATATAATAGATGAAGGAAGTAAAAGCTAGCTTAACTAGGACTTCTCTGAGTGACTTCCCTTTTGCATTAGCTAGCATCCAATCTACAAACTGACCCTAATCCCTAAAACCTGGCAGACAACAATTGACCAAAAGATGCTCATGTGTCTCCTGGTAGCCAACACAACACACACAATCAGAACAAAACCCTGGTGTTTGGTCCCATTGAGCAACCCTATCTCTAGTGGAAAGTTTGTTTCTCAAAGCCAACCAAGAGATAAAGCTGCACCTCGGGATGTGTTTAGAGAACCATATCACCTTTGCCCACTTAACCGGTTGTATTGTAGGGGACAATGCCTTATAGGTTAGACTTAGAGAGAAATCTCCATTCTGACTTGAACTCCATTTCCAAACATCTTGTCTTTGAGCTTGGGGAGGAGGAATTGGAACACTTCTAATCTCAAGAAGCTCAAAGGTGTTTGAAGTTGGCCAATGATTGTCTTGAATGACAACATTCACCATAGAGTCCAAGTTCAAGAAGTTCCTGACAAAAGTCTTTGCCCAAATCTGGCCCAAAGGACACCTAGAGGATGCCAATTATCTGTAAGAAGCTTCATAGTAGTACCATCTCCAATAGTTATAGAACAAAAGGGCAGAAACTTACTCCTGAGCTTGAGAAGCTTTCTCCAAACCCAAGATGGGTTAGAAGGAATGGAAACCAAGAAAATTGAACTTTTTCTGATTAGGTATGTTTGACACCAATCTTTCCAAAGTGATCTTTTAGAAGGGAGTAGCAACAACCAGAAGTGTTTGGCTATAGCAACTTCATTAGCTAGAACCAGATCCCTAAGGCCCAACCCACCTTGTACCTTGTCAAAACATAGGTCTGCCCAAGCTACCTTGGCCCTAGAAGCTTTAGTATCTTGGCCATTCCATAGAAAATTTCTTACTAAGCATTGGACTGTCTTCATTACTTTTTTAGGGAGAATGAAGAGACCACTCCAAAAGTTGACCATAGCCATAAGGACAGTCTTGATAAGTTGGAGTCTTCCTACATAAGACAAATACTTTGGTTAGCTTGGTTGTGATGAGTGGGACACCAAGATGTCTAATTGGAAGAGAACCTTCTGTAAAACTCAGTTCAGCATGATGATAGAAGACATCTCTGGGCTCAGCCCTGATAAGCACAGTTGACTCTTTGAAATATTTGGTTGAAGACCTGATAGCTCTTGGAAAATGGCCAAAGCTTCCTTAAGCACATGCACGCTGTTTTTGTCTCCTTTACAGAACAAGAGTAGGTCATCAAAGAAGCACAAATTGACTAAGTTAAGCTCTTTGCACCTCCAATGGAACTAGAATTCTGAGTGTTTGGCAGCAAAGCGCAAGATCCCTATCAAGACCTCCATGATGATGACAAAGATGTAAGGTGAGATTGGATCCCCTTGTCTAATTCCTTTAGCACCCCTAAAGTAACCATGCAGCTCACCATTTATATTCATTGAGTATGAGGGAGAAGAAAGGCACTCCATGACCCAAGAAATGAAAACATTTGGGAAGCCAAGGCATTGAAAAGCTTTACCTATTAGTGACTAGTTCACACTATCATATCTGAGCTGAAAAAGCCAAGGCACTCCACTGTGGGGTTGAAGGTTATTGGAAGAGAAACTGTAACAAGTATATATCTGAGCTGAAAAAGAAAGGTAAATATGATTTATTTATTCTTGAATCTTGTTTAGTGGAATATGATTTGTCATCTTGGATACTTGATTCAGGAGCCACTCACCATGTATTTTCTTCTTTGCAGATGCTTAATTCATCAAGGGAGCTGGCTGTAATGAGGTCATTTTGAGAGTTGGAAGTGGTGCGCTCGTGTCAGCTAAAGCATTAAGGACGGTCCATTTATTTTTTGGATATAATTATTTAGTTTTGAACGATGTTTATTATATTCCCGGATTTTTGAAAATTTTGATTTCTCTTTCATTTTTGCAAGAACACTAATTCAAAGTTTCTTTTATTAATAAAGAGCTTATTATATCTAAGAATGGATTCGATATTTGTCATGCAAAAGTTATAAACGGACTGTATATGCTTAAACCGATTGAACGTGTGTTAAATAATTTTGAATTATATGAAATAGCAAAACCTAAAAGTAACAAACAACAAAGAGTTTCTCATGATGATGATAACACATATCTTTGGCATCTTAGGTTGGGACATATTAATCTAGATAGGTTAAACAAGTTAACAAAGCATGGTGCTTTGAGAGAACTAAATATTGGAACTCTTCATGTTTGTAAATCCTATCTTGAGGATAAAATGACCAAGAGACCTTTCACAGGAAATGGACAAAGATCCAAGGAACCACTTCAGCTAGTACATAGTATGATTTCTGTGGACCGGTAAACATACAAGCTAGAGGTGGGTATGAGTATTTTGTTTACTTTTAATGATGATTACTCAAGATTTGGTTATACTTACCTAATGCAAAGAATGTCTGAAACTTTTGGAATGTTTAAAGACTTCAAAGATGAAGTTGAAAAGTAATTAGGTAAATCATTACAAACCCTTCGATCTAATCGAGGTGGTGAATACTTCGATTTAGAATTCAAGGATTATTTGCTGGAGCGTGAAATCCTATTCCAGCTCATAGCACCTGGAACACTACAGCAAAATGGTGTTGCAGATAAGAGAAACCAAATCTTATTGGATATGATTAGGACGATGTTAAGCTACTCATCTTTATCACTTATATTTTACGGATGTGCACTACACATGGCAACTTTCATTTTAAATGTAGTGCCTTCTAAGTATGTAAGCAAGACGTCTTTAGAGTTATGGGATGGCTCCAAACGTAGTTTGTATGATTTTCGTATAGGGGGATGTACAGCTCACGTTCTTAGACCGAAGACCAGAAAGTTAGACTCAAGGTCTTAGGCATGCATATTTGTAGGCTATTATGGATTAAATCCATTTATGGATTAAAGCAAGCATCTAGATCTTAGAATCTTACTTTTGATAAGATTATAAAAGTCTTATGGCTTCGAGTAAAATGTTGACGAAACCTGTGTTTATAAAAACATCAAAGATAAGACAGTGGTTTTCTTAGTTCTTTATGTTGATGATATTCTAGTCATTGGGAATGATGTAGAAACTCTGTCAAAAGTAAAGAAGTGGGTAGCTGAGAAATTCCAAATGAAAGATTTGGAAGAAGCGAGCTATGTTCTGGGCATCCAAATCCCAAGGGATAGAAAGAACAAGCTTTTGGCACTTTCTCAGTCATCTTATATTGATAAGCTGTTGAAGATATTCTCTATGGAGAATTCAAAGAAAGGTCTACTACCGACTAGACATGGAATTGTCCTCTCCAAGAATAATGTCCTAAGACACCTCAGGAGGAAGATGATATAAGAAAGGTTCCCTATGCTTCAGTAGTTGGAAGTCTCATATATGTCATGTTGTGTATGAGACCAGACATCTGCTATGTAGTGAGAATGGTCAGTCGTTATTAATTGAATCCAGGTTTGGAACACTAGATTACACTAAAGCACATCCTCAAGTATCTTAGAAGAACGAGAAACTATATGCTTGTTTATTCAGGCGAAGACCTGAACCTCACTGGATATACTGATTCTGATTTTCAATCAGACAAAGATAGTCGAAAGTTGACATCTGAATCAGTATTCACTCAAGGTGAATGAGCTGTAGTCTGGAGAACTATTAAACAATCCAGCATTGCAAATTCTACTATGGAAGCCGAATATATAACAGCTTGTGAAGATGCAAAAGAAGTGGCATGACTCAAAAAGTTTTATATTGATCTGGAAGTAGTTCCTAAATATGGACAAGCTAATGATCATGTACTGTGACAACAGTGGGGCGGTAGAAAATTTTAAGGAACTGAGGAGTCATAAGAGGGGTAAGCACATAGAGAGGAAAATATGATATTGTAAGAGATCGTGCATCGATGGGTGTGTGACTATTATGAAGATAGCGTCGGAACAGATCCTTGCTGATCCTTTTACAAAGATACTTCCTGCGAAGTCATTTGAGGGTCACGTGCGTAAGATGAGATTAAGAGAGATGCAACATTTTCTTTAGGAAAAGTGGGAGATTGTTGGGAGTTATGCCCTCAAACCATGTGTATTGACATTTTGATATGAGCATTACATTTTCTTATAATTGTTCTTTTAAATTATTGTTGAATAATTTATATAAATATCTGAAAATTACATATTCATTTATGAGACTATGATCTTGTATTAGTAAGAGAGGATTAAGATCATAGATAATGAATAAAATTGTCAGTAACATATTAAAGTATGAAATCTTTAATGATTGATTGCTAGTACGGTTCACTAAGCATTATGAATGCGTGTGATCTAGATCCGGATCATTGAATGTACTTTATATAATAAGATTATATATCACTGGACCGATGTGAATTAATATCTTTATCAAGGTGCCGTTAATCATAACGATTTAATACACATCAATAAGATGATCATATGTAGATCAGTCTGAATCCTGAGTAGTCATGAGCTCCTATGCATGTCTACTGGATCTTTTGATTGTCTCGTCAAGATTTGTTTGTAAAACAGACTATTGACTTTTATTTTGGAGATTCAATGATATGGATGGTTGAGAACATCATCTTACAAGATTTGGAATCCATGTTATCCTAACGGATCGTATATTGGTTCACAAGTGTTAATTCTGGAACTGAATGATTATTGAGCTCAAATTTATAATAAGATTATAAATTAGTCATTCACTAGTGGATTAATAATACTTAAGGATCAAGATGTAATTAGAAGGGTAAAATAGTAATTTTAACCAGTTCTAATTTACGAACCAATAATTGGAGGACAGAACTACGTGAAATGATTATATCAGTGAACTACATGAGAATACTTTGTAAATTCGATCTATAATATTTTAACGTGCAATTTCATATCTATAGTGGAGTAATCATGGAATTAATAAATAAGATTTTTTAATTATTGGAGTTTCAGATTATAGGTACATGATCCTCAAGTCACCTCTGTACTACGCGGTCTAGAGTGTGAATATTTAAAGACATGAGAAAAGGACTTACTTGAAAAGATATTTTTTTTCGGTAAATTAAAATTTTGTATAAACCGAAGAAGAAAACATACAAATATACAAGGGGCATACCCCAGGCAAAAGAAACAAAAAAGAAACCAACCAACACACAAGAATGAGTTTTGTAAAAAATAGAAGCACTTAATCCCCAGGCAAGCTGAATGGTTTTGTTATTCTCAGTCACAGAGAATCCTTTAAGACTAAAAAATCTACCTTTAATGGCATTTGTAATGCAAGCCAAGACCACTTTCATGTCCTCATTTTGCCCTCAAAGAAATTTTTATTCTCGTGCAAGTACATAATTATGTGTGATTAATTAATTAAAAAATAATTAATTGAATTATTTCTATATATAAATATAATTTTTGGAATTAATATATATATATATATAAGCAATTATCAATTTTTTTCTAATTACCGATAAGTGAGACAAAATATCTAATTTATGAAATTAAATAAATAAATTATTATAAGATAATAATTTGGATAAACTAAATCTATTATTTGTGAAATAACAGATAATTTAGTTGATAGAGATAATCAGATATGTTAATATTGAATTAACAAATCTTTATATATTTAATTTGATTAAAATAAATATTTAATACGTAGTAATTGTCACGTGTCAATAAAAGATTGAGTATGAGAGATTGACATGGATTACTGTAGCGCCATTTGGCACTACAGTCGTGGGTATGCAACACTGTAGTGCCACATGTTTCCACCACGCACGTGCAACGACGATCAACACTAACGCCAAACAGACTCAAAATGACCCAATGCGATGTGTTTAGGCCCAAACTAGATGAACTTGGCTAAACTTGGATCTTTTGGGCATGACTTGTACTCAAACTGACTTTTAACACCAAAAAATGTTTAGGATAAGAATTTGGAGTGTCGTCATTTTAGGTGCTTCTAATGCCATACAAAGTCAAAATGACCAAATGGGACGTGTTTAGGCCCAAACTAGATGAACTTGGCTAAATTTAGATCTTTAGGGCATGGTATTAACTCAAATTGACTTTCGAAACCCCAAAACATGTTTGGGATAAGAATTTACAGTTGGTAGTCATTTAAGGCGCTTCTTACGCCATACGGCGTTATAAAAACCAAATGAGATGTGTTTAGGCCCAAACTAGATGAACTTGGCTAAACTTGGATCTTTTAGGCATAACATTAACTCAAACTGACTTTTGTACCCAAAACATGTTTCTAATAAGAATTTGGAGTGTGGTGGTCATTTTAGGTGCTTCTAACGCCATACGGAGTCAAAAGGACCAAATGGGATGTGAACTCGGCTAAACTTGAAACTTTTGGGCATGGCATGTACTCAAACTGACTTTTGACATCCAAAACACGTTGAGGATAAGAATTTGGAGTGTGGTGATCGTTTTAGTTGCTTCTAACACCAGACAGAGTCATAAAGGACAAAATGGGACCCTTTTAGACCTAAACTAGATAAATTTGACTAAACTTGGATCTTTAGAGCATGGCATGTACTCGAACTTACTTTTGAAACCCTGATCACATTTGTGATAATGACTGTGGTCGTTGTTTTAGGTGCTTCTAACATCATACGAAGTCAAAAGGATCAGATGGGATTTGTTTAGGCTCAAACTAGACAAACCTTGCTAAATTTGGATCTTTTGGGCATGACATGTGCTCGAACTGACTTATGACACCCAAAACACATCAGGGATAAGAATTTTTATTATGGTTGTTGTTTAGGTGCTTCTAACGCCTTACAGAGTCACAAGGACCAAATGGGACGTGTTTAGGGCCAAACTAGATGAACTTGGCTAAACTTGGACCTTTTGGGCATGACATGTACTTGAACCAACTTTGACACCCAAAACATGATTGGGATAAGAATTTGGAATGTCGTGGTCATTTTGGTGTTTCTATTGCCATACAGAGATCAAAACGACCAAATGGGACGTGTTTAGGCCCAAACTAAATGAACATGGCTAAACTTGAATCTTTTGGGCATGACATTAACTCAAACTGACTTTTGAAACTTAAAACACGTTTGACGTAAGAATTTGGAGTCTAGTGGTCATTTTAGGTGCTTCAACGCCATACGGAGTCAAAAGGACCAAATGGGACATGTTTAGGCCCAAACTAGATGAACTTGACTAAACTTTGATCGTTTGGGCATGGCACGTACTCAAACTTACTTTTGAAATCCAATACAGATTAGCAATAAGAATTTGGAGCGTGATGGTTGTTTTAGGTGCTTCTAATGCCATACGGAGTCAAAATGACCAAAAGGGACGTGTTTAGGCCCAAACTAGATGAACTTTGATAAACTTGGATCTTTTGGGCATAGAATGTACTCAAACTAACTTTTGAAACCCAAAACACATTTAGGAGAATAATTTGGAGTGTGGTGGTCATTTTAGGTGCTTCTAATGCCATACAGAGTCAAAAGGCCCAAATCAGACGTTTTAGGCCCAAACTAGATGAAATTGGCTAAACTTGGATCTTTTGGGCATGACATGTACTTAAACTGACTTTTGACACCCAGAACACGTTTGGAATAAAATTTGGAGTGTGGTGGTCATTTTAGATGCTTCTAAATCCATACGGAGTCAAAAAGACCAAATGGGACGTGTTTAAGACCAAACTAGACAAACTTGGCTAAACTTGGATCTTTTGGGCATGACATGTACTTTTTTTCGGTACGCAAAAAAATGTATTAACCCAAAAAATACAAATAAATATACAATGAGCATACCGCAGGATATACAAAGCTACAAAACCAAAAAAGAGATAAGCCCAACTAGCTAAAGCCAAAAACAATTCTAAACCAAAAAAAATAAGCCAACTAAAATTCAACTCATCAGAAAAACAAACCAAACTCCTCAATACAAAGAAACAAATTAACATATTCAGCCCCTAAAGAGGCTCAAAAATCAAAAGGTTGAGATCCCAAGCAGCTTGGAGAGACAGGTTCAACTCTGAGGCAAGAACACCCCTAAGCGACCAATGCCTATCCCTGATGGAGCCCGAGATAACCTTGATCAAATATGCTATATAAAAGCTGTGAATAAAAGCTTCAGAATGGAGCTAACAGCGACTTACCTTTGGCCTTAACTAGGACTGACTTTTGACTCCCAAAACACGTTTGGGATAAGAATTTAGAGTGTGGTGGTCATTTTAGGTGTTTCTATTACCATACAGAGTCAAAATGGCAAAATGGGACGTGTTTAGGCCCAAATTATATGAACTTGGTTAAACTTGGTTCTTTTGAGCAATGCATGTACTGGAACTAACTTTTGGGAAAAGAATTTGGAGTGCGGTGGTCATTTTAGATGTTTTTAAAGCTATACGGAGTCAAAAGGACCAAATGGGACGTGTTTAGGTCCAAAATAGATGAACTTGGATAAACATGGATCTTTTGGCATGGCATATACTCAAACAGACTTTTGACACCCAAAACACGTTGGTAAGGATTGGAGTATCGTCGTTGTCTTAGGTGCTTCTCACGCCATACAGAGTCAAAAGGATCAACTGGGACATGTTTAGGATCAAACTAGACATGATTGGCTAAACTTTGATCTTTTGGACATGACATGTACTGGAACTAACTTTGGACACCAAAAACACGTTGGGATAACACCATAATGTGTCAAAATGACCAAATGGGACGTGTTTAGGCCCTAACTAGAAGAACTTGATTAAACATGGATCTTTTGGGCTTGACATTAACTTGAACTGACTTTTGAAACCCAAAACAGGTTTGGGATAAGAACTTGGAGTGTGGTGGTATTTTAGGTGCTTCTAACGCCATACAGAGTCAAAATGACCAAATGGGACGTGGTTAGGCCCAAACTAGATGAACTTGGCTAAACTTGTATCTTTTGGGCATGATATGTACTCAAGCTGACTTTTGACAACCAAATCACATTTGAGATAAGAATTTGGAGTGTGATCATCGTTTTAGGTGCTTCTAACACCATACGGAGTCAAAAATACCAAATGGGATGTGTTTCAGCCCAAACTAAATGAACTTGGTTAAACTTGGATCTTTTGGGCATTGTCTGTACTCGAACTAAATTTTAACACCCAAAACATGTTTGGGAGAATAATTTGGAGTGTGGTGGTCATTTGCCATACAAAATCAGAAGGACCAAATGGGACGTGTTTAGGCCCAAAATAGTGAATTTGTCTAAACTTGGATCTTTTGGGCATTACATGTACTTGAACTGACTTTTGACATGGAAAACACGTTTGGGATAAGAATTGAAGTGCGGTGGTCATTTTAGGTGCTTCTAACTCCATATGGAGTCAAAAATACCAAATGGGACGTGTTTAATCCCAAACTAGATGAACTTGATTAAACTTGGATCTTTTGGGCATGACCTGTGCTCAAACTAACTTTTGATGCCCAAAACACATTTAGACTAAGAATTTGGAGTGTGGTCGTCATTTTAGGTGCTTCTAAATTCATACGGAATCTAAAGGACCAAATGGGACGAGTTTAGTACCAAACTAGATGAACTTGGCTAAACATGGATCTTTTGGGCATGGCATGTACTCTAATTTGTTTATTTGTATTGAGGAGTTTGGTTTGATTTTGTAATGCGTTGAGATTTAGTTGGCTTATTTTTGGGTTTAGATTTGTTTTGGCTTTAGCTAGCTAGGCTTATCTCTTTTAGCCATGTTCGTTTTAAGTGCTTCTAACGCCATTCAAAGTCAAAAAGACCAAATAGGACGTGTTTATACGCAAACTAGATGAACTTTGCTAAACTTGGATCTTTTGGGCCTGGCATGTACTGGAACTGACTTTTGACACCCAAAACACGTTTGGTTAAGAATTTGAAGCGTGGTGGTTGTTTTAGATGCTTCTAACGCCATATGGTTTCTAGAGAGAAGGGAAAGCTTCTCTCTCTAGAAAATAGGCAAAACTGACTCAACCCTAAACACATTTGGAATAAGAATTTTGAGTGTGGTAGTCATTCTAGGTGATTTTACCACCATACAAAATCAAAAGGACCAAATGAGACATGTTTAGGCCCAAACTAGATGAACTTAAATAAACTTAGATCTTTTAGGCATGGCAGATACTCGAATTGACTTTTGACACCTAACACACTTTTGGGATAAGACTTTGGAGTGTGGTGGTCATTTTAGGTGCTTCTAAAACCATACAGAGCCAAAAAGACCAAATGGTATGGGATTAGGCCCAAACTAGATGAACTTGACTAAACTTGGATCTTTTGAACATGGTATTTACTCAAACTGACATTTGACACCCAAAATCCTTTTGGGATAAGAACTTGGAATCTTCTTGTCATTTTTGGAGCTTCTAACGCTATAAGTAGTCAAAATGACCAAATGGGTCGTGTTTGGGCCCAAACTTTATGAACTTGGCTAAACTTGGATCTTTTGGGCATGGGATGTACTGAACTAACTTTTGACACCAAAAACACGTTTGGGATAAGAATTTGGAGTGTGATCATCGTTTTAGGTGCTTCTAACTTCATACGGATTTAAAAGGACCAAATGGGATGAGTTTAGTACCAAACTAGATGAACTTGGCTAAACATGGATCTTTTAGGCAAGGCATGTCCTTGAACTGACTTTTGACACTTAAAACATATTTGCGACAAGAATTTGGAGTGTTATTTTTTATTTAGATGTTTCTAATGCCATACGAAGTCAAAAATGCCAAATGGGACGTGTTTAAGCCCAAAATAGACAAACTTGGCTAAACTTGGATCTTTTCAGCATGGCATGTACTCGCACTTACTATTGACATGAAAAACATGTTTGGGATATGAATATGGAGTGTGGGGGTTGTGTTAGGTGCTTCTAATGCCATACAAAGTAAAAAGGACTAAATGAGACTTGTTTAGGCCCAAACTAGATGAACTTCGCTACACTTGGATCTTTTGGGCATGGCATGTTCTCAAACTAAATTTTGACTCACAAAATACCTTTTGGATAATAATTTTGAGTGTCGTGGTCATTAAGTGTTTACAATGCCATAGGGAGTCAAAAGGACCAAACTAGACATGTTTAGGTCCAAACTAGATAAACATGCCTAAACTTGGATCTTTTGGTCATGGCATGTACTCGAACTGACTTTTGACGGCCGAAACATGTTTGGGATATGAATTTGGAGTGTGGAGATCATTTTAGGTGCTTCTAATGCCATACAAAGCCAAAAGGACCAAATGAAACATATTTAGGCCTAAGTTATATCAATTTGACTAAACTTACTTTTCAAATCCAAAACACATTATCAATAAGGATTTGGAGCGTGGTGGGCATTTTAGGTGCTTCTAATGCCTTAAGAAGTCAAAAGGACCAAATGGGACGTGTTTAGGCCCAAACTAGATGAACTTGGCTAAGCTTGGATTTTTTGGACATGATATATACTCTTTTTTTGGTAAACGGGCATGGCATATACTCGAACTGACTTTTGGCACCCAAAACAAGTTTGGGACAAGTATTTGGAGTGTGGTGATCATTTTAGGTGCTTCTAATGCCATATAGAGTCAAATTGACCTTATGGGACGTGTTTAGGCTCAAACTAGATGAACTTGGCCAAACTGAATCTTTTGGGTATGGCATGTACTCGAACTGACTTTTTACACCCAAAACATGTTTTGATAAAAATTTGGATTATTGTGGTCATTTAAGGTGTTTCTAACATCATACGGAGTCAAAAGGACCAAATATGAAAAATTTAGGCTGAAACTAGATGAACTTGGCTAAAATTATATCCTTTGGCAATGTCATGTACTTGAACTGACTTTTGACACTCAAAACATGCTTGGAATAAGAATTTGCAGTGTGGTCGTCGTTTTAGGTACTTCTAACGCCATATGGAGTAAAATGGACCAAATGGGACGTGTTTAGGCCAAAACTAGATGAAGTTGGCTAAACTTGGATCTTTTAGGCATGTCATTTACTCGAACTAACTTTTGACAGCATAACCCATTTGGGATAAGAATTTGGAGTGTACTGGTCTTTTTAGGTGTTCCTAATACCATACGGAGTCAAAAGGACCAAGGAGACGTGTTTAGATCCAAACTAGACGAACTTTGCGAACTTGGATCTTTTGGGCATGACATGTACTCGAACTGACTTTGATACCCAAAACATGTTTGGGAAAATACTTTGGAGTGTGATGGTCATTTTAGGTGCTTCCTATGCTATACGGAGTCAAAAGGACCAAATGGGATGTGTTTAGTCTCAAACTTGATGAACTTGGCTAAACATGGATCTCTTGGGCGTGGCATATACTTGAACAGACTTTTGAAACCCAAAACATGTTTGGGATAAGAATTTGAAGTGTTATTGTTGTTTTAGGTGCTTCTAACACCATACAGAGTAAAAAAATCCAAATGGGACGTGTTTAGGCCCAAACTATATGAACTTGGCTAAACTTGGATTTTTTGGGCATGGCAAGTACTCAATGATGCGAACCTCAAGCGACCAGCCTTGAAACCAAACAACAAATTTTGGAAACTTGCCCAAGAAAGCTAAAAATCAGATTTGTTGAGATGAACCCCGACCCGTTGATTATAAAGAATCAAGAACCGAATATAATGGAAATGAACCCCAACCCAGTGATTATAAGGATTCACGAACTCAAGGTATAACCGAACGCCACAAGGATTCCAACCCTTGATAAGTTCACAAGTTCTCTAAAGAACCAAGAGGAAAATAACAATGTATCAAACTCTCAAATTTCAATATATCCCAAATTCGTGGGTGTCATGTTTTATACTTGGAGCAACCCTCCAAGAATTGGAAAAACAATAAATAAAGCCTTAAATCAACACAAACATTAATATAACAAGTTCCCACGTTTTTAGACCTCTTTAGACTTATGAAATAAACTAAATATCACTATATAACTATTTTCAATGTAAACCAGATTCATCCCCCTATTTAATGAGATTGAAAATAGGTAAATTCATGCCCTCTTCAATTGCCTTTGCATGCTAATTAGTCTCTTGAATTGCCTTGATGACATGGATAAAGCTTTGATTGTCTTTGGGACCCACCTTGGTCTTTTGATTTTCAGAATCTACCCACTTTTCTTGAATTAGCCCATTAAGTGTTTCCTTGAATTTTTGGGCTCTAAGTCTTGTAATTGGGCCACTAGGAAGTGCTAAAGGATCTCTTGCAAAGTCAGCTCCACTCCCATGTGTATACTCATATCTACGTGCATGTTAAGCTCCTAAATTTGCATCAAGGTGGAAGACTGCGCCTATTCTGGATGCCAATTATCCTGATCTAAGAAGCACCAAGATGGTACCTTCACCATGTGTAAGCTGGACAGAGCTCTAGGGAAAACTCACTGGGTTGATTCCTTCCCAAATGTGCAATGCCAGTTTCCACCACCTGGCATTTCTGACCATAGTCCCATGATAATTCAAATGGATTTAAATCAACTCAAACCTAAGATAGCTTTCCAATTCTTTAACTTTTGGACAGAAAAATAAGGATATTGGGAAATAGTCGAACAAGGATGGGGTACCAAAGTAACTGGTTGTGCAATGTTCAAGGTTAGCAAAAAGCTCAGAGCTGTGAAGGTGGCTTTAAAAAAAAATAATAAACAGTTATGGAATGGCCTTCCCTCTAAGACTAAGCTAGCTAGGGCCACACTTGATTAACTTCAGATTGGATTAGCTTCTGAACCAAACAATGCAGCTTTAATTGGATAAGAGAGACTTGCAAACAGTGAATATATTGAGCTCAGACATGCTGAAGAAAGTTTCTACAAACAAAAATCCAGAGTTCAATGGCTAAACCTGGAAGACCAAAATTCTTCTTTCTTTTTTCAAAATATGAAAAAGAGAAGAATTAGATCAAGAATTACACACCTGACACACCAGAGATCAACTGCTTCTAACCCTAAGGAGGTTTATGACCACATCTTGCAAGACAATGTAGACCTTTTGGGTACCCCTAACCCACCCCCAGATATCAATTGGAGCATATTAAATAAACTCTCAAGGCAACACTTTGATATCACCTATCACTACTGAGGAGGTCAAAAGCACTATCTTTAGAATGAGAAGTGACAAAGCCCCAAGTCCTGATGGATTCTCAGCTAGCTTCTTTAAAAAAGCTTGGCAAATTGTAGAGTGTGTGTTACACAGGCTATTTTGGAGTTCTTTCGGATAGGGAACCTCATGAAAGAAGCTAATTCTACAACAAAAATTCCCTCATTCCTAAGGTTCCAAATCCCACTTTTGTTGCTGACTTTAGACCCATTTCATTCTGTAATGTCGTTTACAAATGCATTACCAAGATCCTCACTGAAAGAATGAAGCCCTTACTCCCTAATCTTATAAATCAGAATCAAAGTGCTTTCATTCCAGAAAGAAGGATAGCTGACAATATCTTCCTCTCACAAGAACTTCTTAGGATTTATCATAGATCTTTGGAAATGCCAAGGTGTGCATTAAAAGTGGACTTAAAGAAAGCATATGTCAGTGTGAATTGGGTATTAATTGGTAAAGCTCTACAATGCCTCAATTTTCCATATCTTTTTATCTCCCGGATTATGGAGTGCATCTCCTCCACTTATTACTCTATTAAGATAAATGGGGAGCTTCATGGCTATTTCAGAGGAGCTAAAGGCATTAGGCAAGGGGACCTCATCTCCCCCTACCTATTTGTGATTACCATGGAGATCCTTACTGGCTTACTACAATTTGCAGCTTCACATGTTGAGTTTCAGTACCATTGGAGATGTGAGAAGCAAAAAATTATGAACCTTTACTTTGCTGATGATTTGCTTATACTTTGCAAAGGGACTAATGAGTCAGTACAAACCATTAAAGACACTTTAGAGCTATTTCAATGCATTTCAGGTCTCTAGCCTAACAAGCTAAAGAGCCAAATATTCCTTTCAGGAGTCAAAGAGGAACACATAGTTAATATTCTATCTATATTGGACTTTCCTTTTGGACAATTCCCAATGAGATATTTGGGAATGCCCTTGATCACCTCAAAATTGAGCAAAAGTGACTGTGACACTCTAGTCAATAGGATTACAGAGAGGATAAGATCTTGGGACTCCAAATTTCTTAGCTATGCAGGGAGATTACAACTCATTAAATCAGTGTTGATGGTGATTTTCTGATTTTGGGCTGGGCTCTTCATTCAACCGAAGAAAGTGGTAAAGAGGGTCTAAGACCTCTCAGGAATTACTTGTCGAATGGGAAAGAGAGTAAGCATACTAGTGCAAATGTGGCCTGGGTTGATATCTGCTGTGATAAGGCCCAAGGTGGGTCACAAAGAGCTGGTATTAGCAAATGAGGTGGCAGTGGCAAAGCACATATGGTTTCTTTTTTTTTTTGGGTAAACAAATTGTATAAACCAAAAGATACTTACACATGTACAAGGGGCATACCCCAGGAAGTACAAAATTAGAGCCTGGTTAGAGGCTTAAGATCTGCACGCAAATTAAACTGGTAATATGTAAAGTACTGAAATTAGATATCAATGCTTCATAAGACAGCAAAGGTTTACAAAATGCTTGGGTTAAGACCCCATCTATCCACTAAACGTAGATTAGTATCATTAGTGCCAAAACACTTCGAATCCCAAAGCCTTAATCTGACTAATTGTGAAATAGCTTCAGTTAGGATCTTGGAATCTCTGATTTTGCCTTCAAAAATCCTTGCATTTCTTTCTCTCCATATATAATAGATGAAGGAAGTAAAAGCTAGCTTAACTAGGACTCCTTTGAGTGACTTCCCTGTTGCATTAGCTAGCATCCAATCTACAAACTGATCCCAATCCCTAACCTGGCAGTGTAGATCACATTTGTTCACAAGTGTGGCCCATACTCTGGCTGCATAACAACAATTGATAAAAAGATGCTCATGTGTCTCCTGGTAGCCAACACAACACACACAATCAAAAGAAAACCCTGGTGTTTGGTCCCATTGTGCAACCCTATCTCTAGTGGAAAGTTTGTTTCTCAAAGCCAACCAAGAGATAAAGCTGCACCTTGGGATGTGTTTAGAGAACCATATCACCTTTGCCCACTTAACCGGTTGTCTTGTAGGGGACAGTGCCTTATAGGTTAGACTTAGAGAGAAATCTCCATTCTGACTTGAACTCCATTTCCAAACATCTTGTCGTTGAGCTTGGGGAGGAGGAATTGGAACACTTCTAATCTCAAGAAACTCAAAGGTGTTTGAAGTTGGCCAATGCCATTGATTGTCTTGAATGACAACACTCACCATAGAGCCCATAGTCCAAGAAGTTCCTGACAAAAGTCTTTGCCCAAATCTGGCCAATGCCATTGATTGTTTTGCAGTGGCTATGGTTGTTTTGCAAGCAATAGGGATTCTCTTTTCTACGCCTTGGATCTTACCTTCAAAGAAGACCAACATGCTCATACTTTATTTCTTTATTGCATCATTTTCTTTCCTTGTAATTCCTTCTAATTGATAGGGTTCTATGCTATAAAGGCCCTACACTACTTTAATTGTTGAATTTTTAGTCTTTTGGTGTTACTTCACACTATGCTATCTTAGTGCTCACCCCTTAATGCTACAGTGCTGCATTTCACTTTGAGCATCCTAGATGCTGCTATGTGTTTGTTTTGCAATGGCTCTATTGTTTTACAGGTGGCCAGGATCCTACTGGCGGCATCTCACTGGCCACTACTACTAGAGTATCACCTTGCGGCTTGCATATGGACCTCTGAGCTTAACTATAGGCAAACTGTTTACACTCTTTTGTAAGGCTACACTATAAAGCCACATCTAACTTTGTGCCGTTGATTAGATACTGACATCCTCATTTTGTAAGGCTAAGCTGAAGGCTATTCATATAGCTCTTAGGCCTTAGTTAAATTTTGTAGCTTCGTGGTTTTCCCAGGTTGCTTATTTTGGTGTTGCCCTTGGTTGACCAGAATTGAAATTAGACTCACTTATAAATGCTCATAGTTTAGATAAAGGTTTTTGGCTGGGGTATGCCCCTTCTAAATGTGTAATTATCTGTTGGTTAATACTATTCTTTTACCAAAAAAAAAGTATATGCCATGCCCAAAAGATCTAATTTTAGCCAAGTACATCAAGTTTGGGCCTAAACATGACCCATTTGGTCCATTTAACTTCGTATGGCATTAGAAGAACCTAAAATGACAGCCACACTCCCAATTCTTATCCCAAACGTGTTTTGGGTGTCAAATGTTAGTTGAAGTACATGTCATGCCCAAAAGATCCAAGTTTAGCCAAGTTCATATAGTTTGGGCCTAAGCACGTCCCATTTGGTGTTTTTGGCTCCGTCTGGCGTAATGACCACCACACTCCCAATTCTTATCCCAAAAGTGTTTTCAATGTCAAAAATCCGTTCGAGTACATGTTATGCCCAAAAGATCCAATTTTTGCCAAGTTTGTCTAGTTTGGACTTAAACAAGTCCCATTTGGTTCTTTTGACTCCGTATGGCATTAGAAGCATCTAAAATAACAACCACACTCCAAATTATTCTCCCAAATATGTTTTGGGTTTCAAAAGTCATTTCGAGTACATGCATACCTAAATTATCAAAGTTTAGCCAAGTTCTTCTAGTTTGGGCCTAAACACATCCTATTTGGTATTTTTTACTCCGTATGGCGTTAGAAGGACCTAAAACAACCACTATACTCCAAATTCCTATCGGATTTGTGTTTTGGGTTTCAAAAGTATGTTCGAGTACATGCCACGCCCAAAAGATCCAAGTTTAGTAAAATTCATCTAGTTTGGGCCTAAACACGCTCCATTTGGTATTTTTGACTCTGTATGGCGTTAGAAGCAACTAAAATGACCACCACACTCCAAATTTTTATCCCAACCATTTTTTGGATGTCAAAAGTCAGTTCGAGTACATGCCATGCCCAAAAGATCCAAGTTTAGCCAAGTTCATCTAGTTTGGGCCAAAACATATCCCATTTCATCCTTTTGACTCTGTATGGTGTTAGAAACACCTAAAATGACCACAAAGCTCCAAATTCTTATCCCTAATGTTTTTTTCTTGTCAAAAGTCAGTTCGAGTACATCCCGTCCCCAAAAGATCCAAGTTTAGCCAGGTTCATCTAGTTTCGGCTAAACACATCCCATTTGGTCCTTTTGACTTCGTATGACGTTAGAAGCACCTAAAATGACCACCACAGTCCAAATTCTTATCCCAAGCGTGTTTTGGGTTCCAAAAGTCAGTTCTACTTAATACCATGCCCAAAAGATCCAAGTTTAGCCAAGTTAATCTAGTTTAGGCCTAAACACGTCCCATCTGGTTCTTTTCACTCCGTATGACTTTACTAGCACCTAAAATGACCATGACACTCCAATGCTAATCCCAAATGTGTTTTGAGTGCCAAAAGTCAATTTGAGTACAGGCCATGCCCAAAAGATCCAAGTTTAGCCAAGTTCATCTAGTTTTGGACTAAACACGTCCTTTGGTTTTTTTTTTCTCTGTATGGCGTTAGAAGCACCTAAAATGACCATAAGACTCACAATTCTGATCCCAAATGTGTTTTGGGTGTTAAAAGTCTGTTCGAGTACATGCCATGTCAAAAAAGATTCATATTTAGCTAAAGTTCATCTAGTGGGACTAAACACATCCCGTTTAATCATTTTGACTCCGTATGGCTTTAGAAGCACCTAAAATGACCACCGCAATCCAAATTCTTATCCCAAATATGTTTTGGGTGTCAAAAGTCACTTTGAGTACGTGTCATGCCCAAAAGATTCAAGTTTAGCCAAGTTCATCTATTTTGGGCCTAAACATGTCATATTTGGTCCTTTTGAACTCCGTATGGCATTAGAAGCCACTAAAACGAACATGACACTCCAAATTCATATCCTAAAATGTGTTTTGGGTGTTAAAGTCAATTCGAGTACATGCCATGCCCAAAAGATCCATGTTTAGCAAGTTCATCTAGTTTGGACCTAAACACGTCCCATTTGGTCCTTTTGACTCTGCATGGTACTAGAGGGACCTAAAAGGACCACCACACTCCATATTCTTATTCCCAACATGTTTTGGGTGTCAAAAGTCAGTTCGAGTACATGTCATACCCAAACGATCCAAGTTTAGCCAAGTTCATCTAATAAGGGCCTAAACACGTCTCATTTGGTACGTTTGACTCTGTATGGCGTTAGAAGTACCTAAAATGACCATGATACTCCAAATTCTTATCCCATATGTGTTTTGGGTGTCAAAATTTAATTCGAGTACATGTCATTATCAAAAGACCGTTTAGCTGAGTTTGTCTAATTTGGGTCTCAACACGTCCCATATGATTTTTTTACTCTGTATGGTATTAGATGCACCTAAAATGACGACAACACTCCAAATTCTTATCCTAAACTTGTTTTGGGTGTCAAAAGTCAGTTCGATTACATGGCATGCCCAAAAAATTCAAATTTAGCCAAGTTCATGTAGTTTGGGCCTAAACAGATCCCATTATGTCCTTTTTACTCTGTACGATGCTATAAGAACCTAAAATGACCACCACACTCCAAATAATTATCCCAAATGTGTCTTCCGTGTAAAAAGTCAGTTCGAGTATACGCCATACCCAAAATATTCAAGTTTAGCCAAGTTCACCTAGTTTGGGCTTAAACACTTCTCACTAGGTCCTTTTGACTTCGTATGGCGTTAGAAGCACCTAAAACGACAACCAAACTCCAAATTATTATCCCTAAAGTGTTTTGGGTGTCCAAATTCAGTTCGCGTACATGCTGTGCTTGAAGTTTAGCCAAGTTCATCTAGTATTGGCTTAAACATGTCTTATTAAGTCCTTTTGACTCTGTGTGGAGTTTTAAGCACCTAAAATGACCACCACACTCCAAATTCTTATCCCAAACATGGTATGGGTGCCAAAAGTCAGTTCGAGTACATTTCATGCCCAAAAGATCGAAGTTTAGCCAAGTTCATCTAGTTCGGGCGTAAACACGTCCCATTTTGTCCTTTTGACCCTGTATGGCATTGAAGCACCCAAAATGACCACCACGCTCCAAATATATATCCAAACGTGTTATGGGTGTCAGAAGTAAGTGCGAGTACATGCCATGCCCATTTAGTTTGGGCCTAAACACGTTCATCTAATTTGGGCCTAAACACGTCCCATTTAGTCCTTTTAACTCTGTATGGCATTATAAGCACCTAAAACGACCATGACACTCCAAATTATTATTCCAAACATGGGTTGGGTTTCAAAAGTGAGTTCGAGTACATAATATGCCCAAAAGATCCAAGTTTAGCCAAGCTCATCTAGTTTGGGCCTAAAAGCATCCCATGTGGTCCTTTTGATTCCGTATGGTGTTAGAAGCACCTAAAGGACCACCACACTCCAAATTGTTATCCTTGACATGTTTTGGGTGTCAAAAGTCTTTTCAAATACATGCCATGCCCAAAAGATCCAAGTTTATCCAAGTTCATGTAGTTTGGGTCTAAACACATCCCATTTGGTCCTTTTGACTCCGTATGGCGTTAGAAGCACATAAAATTGTCACCACACTCCAAATTCTTATCTCAAATGTATTTTGGGTGCCACAAGTCAGTTCGAGTACTAGCCATGCGCAAAAGATCCAAGTTTAGCCAAGTTTATCTAATTTGGGCCTAAACACATCCCTTTGGTCCTTTTGAGTCTGTATGGCATTAGAAGCCACTAAAACTACCACAACACTCCAAATTCTTATCCTAAAATTTGTTTTGGGTGTCATAAGTTAGTTCGAGTACATTCCATGTCCAAAAGATCCAAGTTTAGCCAAACTTATCTAGTTTGGGCCTAAACACGTACCAATTGGTATTTTTGACTTCGTATGGCGTTATAAGCACCTAAAATGACCACTACACACCAAATTCTTATCCCAAACATTTTTTGTGTCAAAAGTCTGTTCGAGTACATGTCATGCCAAGTTCATGTACATTTGCTCATTAGGGAATTCTAGACTGTTTTGGCACATTGGCATTCAATGAAGAGGTGTGAGTGGAATTCAGCGTGCCCACACAAAACACACAATCTGGCATACTACCGGCTGGAGGGTTGTTCCAAAGGGCAGATCCATCCCTAGTAGCTAGTTTGTGAAGGATAGTAAGTGAAGCGATGAAACTACATCGTGGGATACTATATTTGAACTAGAGTAGTCTTGCCCATCTTACCTTTTCCTTTTGGGTGGCCAAAATCTATAGGTATAAGAGGAAGAAAAGGATCCATACAGATTGTATATGCTTAAACCGCCTGAACGCGCGTTAAATAATTCTGAATTATTTAAAGTAGCAAAACCTAAAAATAACAAATGACAAAGAGTTTCTCATGATGATGACACATATTTATGGCATCTTAGGTTGGGCATATTAATCTTGATAGGTTAAACAGATTAACAAAGCATGGTGCTTTGTGAGAGCTAAAAATTGGAATTTTTTCTATTTGTGAATCTTGTCTAGAGAGTAAAATGACCAAGAGACCTTTCACAGGAAATGGCCAAAGAGCCAAGTAACCACTTGAGTTAGTACATAGTGATGTTTGTGGAGCGATCAATGTACAATCTTAGAGGTGGGTATGAGTATTTTGTCACTTTCATTGATGACTACTAAAGATATGTTATAGTTACCTAATGCATCGAAAGTCTGAAACTTTAGGAAAGTTTAAAGACTTCAAGGTTGAAGCTGAAAAGCAATTAGGTAAATCATTGAAAACCCTTCGATCCGATCGAGGTGGTGAATACTTGAATTTAGAATTCAAGGATTATTTGTTGAAGTGTTGAATCCTATCCCATCTTACAGCACCTGGAACACCACAACAAAATAGTGTTGCAGAGAGAAGAAATCAAACCTTATTAGATATGGTTAGGTCGATGTTAAACTACTCATCATTGTCACTTACATTTTGGGGATATGCACTACACACAGCAACTTACATTTTGAATGTAGTGCCCTCTAAGTCTGTAAGCAAGACGCCTTTAGACTTATGGAATGTCCTAGTGTCAGACACTAAGGGTCCATTATCTTATGAAGAAGCAATGAATGATCCTGAAAAGGAGTCATGGCAAGATGCTACGAACCAGGAAATGGAATCTATGTATTCCAATTCTGTCTGAAAACTTGTAAATCCACCCAAAGATGTCAGTCCCATTGGATATAAATGGATCTTCAAGAAGAGAAGAGGTGCAGATGGGATAATAGAGACTTTCAAGGTAGGTTAGTAGCCAAGGGATATTCACAAAGGGAGGGAGTCGATTATAAAGAGACATCCTCCCTTGTGGCCATGCTAAAATCCATTCGCATCTTTTTGTCCATAATCGCTAGGTTTGACTATGAGATATGGAAAATGGACGTCAAGACAACTTTTCTAAATGACTCTCTTGAAGAAAGCATCTATACGATGCAACCAGAAGGGTTCGTACAAAAGGGGCAAGATAAGAAAGTATGCAAGTTGCTTAAATCCATTTATGGATTAAAGCAAACATCTAAATCTTGAAATCTTACTTTTGATGTGACTATAAAGTCTTATGACTTCGAGCAAAATGTTGACAAAGCTTGTGTTTATAAATATACCTAAGATAAGATAGTGGTTTTCTTAGTTCTTTATATTGATGATATTCTACTCAATGGGAATGATGTAGAAACTGTCAAAAGTAAAGAAGTAGATAGCTGAGAAATTTCAAATGAAAGATTTGGGAAAAGCGAGTTATGTTCTAGGCATTCAAATCCTAAGAGATAGAAAAAATAAGTTCTTGGAACTTTCTCACGCATCTTATATCGATAAGGTGCTGGAAAGATTCTCTATGGAGAATTCCAAGAAAGGTCAACAACCGACCAGACATAGAATTATCCTCTCCAAGGAACAATATCATAAGACACCTCAGGAGGAAGAGAATATGAGAAAGGTTTCCTATGCTTCACCAATTGAAAGTCTCATGTATGTCATGTTATGTACGAGACCAGACATCTGTTATGCAGTGAAAACTATCAGTCGTTATCAATCGAATCCAGGTTTGGAACACTGGATTTTACTAAAGCACATTCTCAAGTAACTTAGGAGAATGAGAAATTATATGATTGTTTATTCAGGTAGAGGCTTGAACCCCACTGGATATACTGATTCTGATTTTCAATCAGACAGAGATAGTCAAAAGTTGACATCTAGATTAGTATTCACCTTAAGTGGAGGATCTGTAGTCTGGAGAAGTATTAAACAATCCATGAATACAGATTCCATTATGGATGCCAAATATATAGCGTCTTGTGAAGCTGCGAAAGAGGCGGTATGACTGAGAAAGTTCTATTCTGATCTGAAAGTAGTTCTAGATATGAACAAGCCACTGATCATGTACTATGATAACAGTGGGGCGGTATCGAATTCCAAAGAATTGAGGAGTCACACAAGGGGAAAGCACATAGAGAGGAAATATTTTATTGTAAGAGAGATCATGCGTCGAGGGGATGTGATTGTTATGAAGATAGCATCAGAACAGAACCTGGCTGATCTTTTTACAAAGACACTTCATGCGAAGACATTTAAGGGTCACGTGCGTAATATAGGATTAAGAGAGAATGCCACATTTGCTTTAGGGAAAGTGGGATATTGTTGGAGTTTATGCCCTCAAAGCATGTATATTGGCATTTTGATATGAAATTAAAGAGGATTAGATTTTTCTTATAATTGTTCTTTTAAATTATTGTTGAATAATTTATATAAATATCTGAAAATTAAATATTCATCAATGAGACTATGATCTGATATTAATACGGGAGGATTAAGATCATAGATAATGAATAAAATTGTCAGTAACATATTAAAGTATGAAATTTTTAATGAATGGTTGCTAGTACGGTTCACACGAGTATTATGAACGCGTGTAATCTAGATCTATGGATCATTGATATGGATAGATATCTTAGTGAAAGTACTTTATATAATAAGATTATATATGATAGGACCAATGTGAATTAATATCTTTATTAACGTGCCATTTATCATAAAGATTTAATACACATCAATTCGATAATCATATATAGATCAGCCTGAATCCTGAATATCATGAACTCCTATGCATGTTTACTGGATCTTTTGATTCACTCGTTAAGGTCTGTTTGTTAATAAGGCAAGTGACTTTTGTTTTGGAGATTCAGTGATGTAGATGGTTGGGGACATGATCTTACAAGATTTGGAATCTAAGCTTTCCTAATGGATCGTATATGGATTCCCTTATGTGTTAATTCTGGAACTCAATGGTTATTGAGCTCAAATATATAATAAGATTATAAATTAGCCATTCACTAGTGGATTAATGTCACTTAAGGATCAAGAGGTAATTAGCAGGGTAAAATGGTAATTTTGACCAGTTCTAATTTATGAACCAATAATTGATGGATAGAACTACATGAAATGATTATGTCAGTGAACTACATGAGAATATTCTGTAAATACATTCTATAATCTCTAAGAGTGCAATTTCATATTTATAGTGGAGTAATAATGGAATTAATAAATAAGATTATTTAATTAAAGAGTTTAATTAACAATCTGGTTTATTGGAGCTTAGGATTATAAGTCCATGGTCCCCAAGTCACTTCTTTACTAAGTTATTTTGGGTGTGAATATTTGAGTACATGAGAAAAGACTGACTTGCAAAAGAAATTTTTATTCTAGGACAAGTACATATTTATGACATAATTATGTATAATTAATTAATTAAGAATTAATTAATTGAATTATTTAAATATTTAAATATAATTTTCGGAAAATTTATGTATATAAATAATTATCAATTTTTTTTAATTATCCATAAGTGAGACAAAATATCTAATTTGTGAAATTAGATAATTAAATTATTATTAGATAATAATTTAAGTCAACTAAATCTGTTATTTGTGAAATAACAGATAAGTTAGTTGATATGGATAATTAAATATGTTAATTTTGAATTAACTGATATCTAGATAATTATCTGATTAAAATAAATATTTAATTCACAGTAATTGTCATGTGTTAATCACTGATAAGGTATCAGAAATTCACATGTACTACTGTGGTGCCACATGGCACTGCAGTAGTGAATGTGCAACACTGTAGTGCCACATGGCACTATAGTGGTGCGTGAGGCACAGTACTGACTCACAACACACTGCAATGCCATATGGCATTGCACTTGTGCACAATTACAATGGGTCCCACTGTAAATATTATTTCAGTGTATCCCTAAAAATTTGATACGCCATTATCTAGAATATATGCAAATATTATTCTAATGGCCTTAGTTGTTGAAAGAAGAGGAGAGAATCAGTTGATCAAATCATTAGTTCGTCAATCAAGAGTTGAATTGAGAACACGATTGGTGTCAGATAGATTTTTTTCTGTGATTAAACGTTAATCAAATTTCTAAAAGAATAATCATCACGTTCTTTTAGAGAATCATCTCACTAAAGTCCTTCTCAGTAAATCTCTAGATCTCATATTTTGAGAACATCTAGAGACAGAAATAGTATCTTGTAATATTCTATGTGCCCATACATGTCCTAGTATGTGAAGGAGTGGCTTGGAAGATCTTGGTTTTGATCTCGGAGTCTACTAGTCGTTGGAACGAATTTGCGGGAACGGATCATCGATCGATTTTTGTAAGGACACTTGATATAGATTACAAGAGGTATATGATTCTCAACCTTGTATGTTAAAAATTAACTTATAAATATATTATGGATCCTGAATGATTGAAAAATAGTTTTCAATAAAAGTTTTTAATTGGTTATTGTGGCATTGCATAAGTTTTGTTTTATTAAAAGATTCGTTTTTTATTAAAAAAAATTTAAAAGTCCCCACGCCTCCACGCTTCCACCGCGCACGTGCCGCAACGAACAGAAATATTAACCCATGCCACCTTGGCACCTGTATTCTTACTCTCTTCCCCATTCCACAAGTAATTCCTGAGAGTGACTTGAACCTTCTTTACCACGTTCTTTGGTAGAATGAAGAGCCCGACCCAAAATTGGAACATTGCCATCAACACTGATTTTATGAGTTGTAATCACCTTGCATAACTAAGAAATTTGGAGTCCCAAGATCTTATTCTTTCGGTAATCCTATCGACTAGAGTGTCACATTCACTTTTGCCTAGTTTTGAGGCGATCAAAGGCATTCCCAAATATCTCATTGGGAATTGTCCTAAAGGAAAGTCCAATATAGATTCAATATCAACTATGTGTTCTTCTTACTCTCATTTATTGGAGGGGACAATTTGGCTCATGTGGCAGTGGTAAAGGATGGAGGTGACAACTCCTTTTTTTGAAGCCTACTATTTCTCTCTCCAATCAAAGTGAAGGAGGTGTGATCTCCTTTATTAAGCCTACTATTTCTCTCTCCAATCAAGGTGAAGGAGGTGACAGCTCCTTTTTTGAAGCCTACTATTTCTCTCTCCAAAACCAAGTGAAGGAGAGGTTCTCGGCTAAAATCTGGAGCCTACAATTTCTCTCTCCTATGAAAGAAATGATTTGATTCCAAATGTGATAGGACAAGGTGGAGATTATTCTCTCTCCTTAGATATTTATCCTAATATGATTGAAAGAGCATCTAATCAAGGTGTCAGTTCAGCAGCTAACTAAGGTGCCAGCTCAGCAGCTCCTTGCAAGTGCCAACTCAGCAGCTCCTTCTTCGTCCAAGGGAAAGAGCAAGTTTAGAGATGGGTCACTCTTCCCCTGTCTCATAGCAATTTTCTTGAACAAGGCAGCGCTGGGAAAGAGGTTTCTCCTTCAAGCTCGAGCTTCGATAGATCTCAGGCTCTTCTTGAGGGGGGTACTTTTCCCTTCCTCATTACGTGATTAATAGGATGCTTTTGTTCACTGAAATTGGTTTTAGAAATTACTTGGTTGTTTGTTAACTCAGGAGTTTTATGTTTGTTAAGTTCTATTTTAGACTTATGTTTTTTTTTCTGTTTCTCCTACCTTGTGTGGTGTGGGAAACTTTCTAGAGATTATTTTTTGTAGGCTAAGTTAAATTAAAGTTAGGGGTTGGATAGTTGTGCTGATATAGCCAGTGATCTTTCTCTTTCCTGTCTTGCTCAGCCACTCTTTTAAATATGTCTGGGGTATGCCCCTTGAATATTTGTAAATTATGCTTCGATTAATGAAATTTTAACTTACCGAAAAAAAAACTGTGTGTTCTTCTTGGACTCTTGAAAGAAATATTTGGCTCTTTAGCTTGTTAGGTTGGAGACCTAAAATGCATTGAAAGAGCTCTAAAGTGTCTTTAATGGTTTGTATTGACTCTTTAGTCCCTTTGCAGAGTATAAGCAAATCATCAACAAAGCAAAGGTTTACAATTTTTTGCTTCTCTCATCTCTAATTGTATTGAAACTCAACATGTGAAGCTGTAAATTGTAGTAAGCCAGTAAGGACCTCCATGATAATGACAAATAGGTAAGAGGAGATGGGGTCCCCTTGTCTAATAGAGGAGATGGGGTCCCCTTGTCTAATACCTTTGGTTCCTCTGAAATAGCCATGAAGCTCCCCATTTATCTTAATAGAGTAAGAAGGAGAGGAGATGCACTGCATAATCCAGGAGATGCACTGCATATTCCAGGAGATGAAAAGATCTAGGAAATTGAGGCATTGTAAAGCTTTACCAATTAATACCCAATTCAGACTGTCATATGCTTTCTTTAAGTCCACCTTTAATGCACACCTGGCATTCCCAAAGATCTATGATAGCTCCTAAGAAGTTCTTGTGAGAGGAAGATATTGTCAGCTATCCTTGTTTCTGGAATGAAAGCACTTTGATTCTGATTTATAAGATTAGGGAGAAAGGGCTTCTTTCTTTCAGTGAGAATCTTGTTAATACATTTGTCAATGACATTACAACATGAAATGGGTCTAAAGTCACCAACAGAAGTGGGTTTGGGACCTTAGGAATGAGGGAGATTGCTATAGAATTAGCTTCTTTCAAGAGGTTCCCTGTCTGAAAGAACTCTAAGATAGCCTGGGAATCCATCAGGGCATGGGGCTTTGTCACTTCTTTTTTTTTCGGTAAATTAAAAAATTGTATAAACCGAAGAAGAAAACATACAAATATACAAGGGGTATACCCCAGGAAAAAGACACAAATAACAAGGAACCAGCCAACACACAAGCTGGACCTCCTAAAGATAGTACTTTTGACCTCCTCAGCAGTGATAGGTGATATCAAAGTGTTGCCTTGAGAGTTATCCAGTTTATTTGAGATAACCCTTTCCAATATGCTCTAATTGATATCTAGGGGTGGGTTAGGGGTACCCAAAAGGTCTGCAAGTGTGGTCCTTAACCTCCTTAGGGTCAGAAATGGTTGGTCCCTCGTGTGTCATGTGTGTAATTCTTGATCTGATTCTTTTCTTTTCCATATTCTGAAAAAAGAAAGAAGAATTTTGGACTCCCAGGTTTAGCCATTGAACTCTTGATTTTTTGTTTGTAGAAAATTTCTTCAGCATGTATGAGCTCAATATATTCACTGTTTTCATGTTTCTCTTATTCAATTAAAGCTGCATTGGTTGGGTCAGACGCTAACTCAATCTGAAGTTGGTCAAGTTTGGCCCTAGCTAGCTTGGTCCTAGAAGGTAGATCGCTACGGAACTGTTTATTAAATTCTTTTAAAGCCACTTTCACAGTTCTGAGCTTTTTGCTAACCTTGAACATTGCACAGCCAGACACTTGTGTACCCCATGCTTGTTCAACAATTTCCCAAAATCCTTGTATGTCCATCCAAAAGTTAAAGAGTTGGAAAGCTATCTTAGGTTTGAGCTGATTTGAGTCTATTTGGATTACTATGGGACTATGATTGGAAATCTATCATATCTTAGCTTATCATATCATGTATTTTCATATCACATCTTACCTTACCTTACCTTATCTTATCTTATATTATCCTATCTTTTGAGAGAAAAAAGTTGTCTTTTCTAAATTCTGTACTTTCCTAAGTTCAACACCTTCCTAAATCATTACTTTCCTAAATTCTTTGTTTTCCTAAATTCTTTTCTTGCTCAAACTTGTTTTGAAAATTTTATGTTTGGGAATTCTACACATTACAAGCTATTTGAATTGTTTAAAAAGTGTGATTCACCTAAGAACATAAAAGAATTAGCTGGAGTGGTGTGAGAAAAACCTTGAGTGAATTAATATTTGAATTAAACACGAGTGACCATCCCCATCTTTTGAGTGCAAACACGTGATGGAGTGCTGGTGAGGTCCTTGAATATTTTTTTTCTTTGTTTCTGACACTCTATTACATCAATGTCAAACCAAAGTGGATCACACTTTCTGTCACATGTTTTAATCGACATATGGAGGTCATGAGGGATGCATTAGAGTGTATGGATGCAAGGTTGCAAGTAGTTGAAAGAGAAACACCAAATAACAACGAAGGATGAAAATGTGGTAGAAACCGAATATCTCAAGTTGATGACTTGGAAGATGAAGATTTTGAGTATAATGAGGGGGATGATGATATAATTGTTGAAAGGGTCATGCCTAGAGGAGGAGGAAGAGAAGGTCACGGATTTTATAGAGGTAGAGGGAGAATGTGAGAAAATCAATTCCATGGTAGAAACCGAGGCGACGACGATTTTGTAGATAGAAATTTGGGAAACATTAAACTTAAGACACCACATTTTCAAGGTAAATAAGTCCGGAGGCGTATTTAGAATGGGAAAAGAAGGTGTACTCATATTTGATTGTCATCACTTTAGTGAGGAGAAGAAAGTCAAGTTGGTAGTTACACAATTTTCAGATTATGCTATATCTTGGTGGGATAAATTGATGACTAGTAGAAGAAGAAATTTGGAGAATCCAATTGAGAATTTGCATGATCTCAAGTCTACAATGAGAAAGAGATTTGTACGTAGGCATTTTCATAGGGAACTTGTGCAGAAACTTCAAGTTCTTAGACAAGGCAGTAGGGTCGTGGATGATTACTACAAGGAGATGGAAATGCTCATGACTGTGACTGATATAGAGGAGGATATGGAGACAACTATGGCACGCTTGTTGGCTAGTTTGAACAAGGAGATAGCTGACCGAGTGGATTTGCAACCTTATGTTGAGTTAGAAAAGATGGTGCACATTGCCTTCAAGGTGGAAAAGCAACTCCAAGGAAGAGGGGCAGCAAGGTATGTTACCAAACCTTATTCCAACTCTAATTATACTTGGAAAGGGGATGGAAATAGTGATTTAAAGGGTGGAAATAAGGCTGCTTATGATGTTGAAAAGGGAAAGGTAGATGAGTTTTCAAAGTAAAATCCAAAACCGAAGAGCCTAAAGGGAGAAATAGAGACATTAAGTGTTGGAAGTGTCAAGGTGTAGGTCATATTAGCAAGGAGTGCCCTAATAGGAGAACTATGACCCTACGAAATGGTGAGAAAGTGACTGATGAAGAAGAGGGTTACAATGAAAGCGATGTGGAGGAGATGCCCGAATTGGAGAGTTGTAGTGAAGGAAGCATTGAGGAACCGATTAGGGCGGATGTGTCGGTTACAAGACGTGCTCTTAACACCCATTTGAAAGAGGAATTCCATGAGGAGCAACGAGACAACTTGTTCCATACAAGGTGTCATGTTCAAGGTAAAGGATCTAGTGTGATTATCGATGGTGGGAGTTGCACTAATGTGGTGAGTACATTATTAATTAATAGATTGGGGCTGTCTACTACACTACACCCATGACCATACAAGCTTAAGTGGCTTAATGATTGTGGTGAGGTCAAGGTGAATAGACAATCTATTATCTCATTTTCAATTGGTAAATATCATGATGAGGTGCTGTGTGATGTGGTTCCTATGCATGCTCAAGATATTTTTCTTGGTAGAACATGACAATTTGATAGTAGAGCTATGCATGATGGGTACCTCAATAGGTATTCATTCACAAAGGATTGGCGAAAGACTATACTTACTCCACTTTCCTCGAAAGAAGTGCTTTAGAGAGTGAAAATAAAAAGAGGGAAAATAAATAGGGAAAAGAAAAAGGAGAGAAAATTGCAAAGAGTGTAAGTTTAATAGCCAAGGAAAGTGAGGTTAGACATGCATTGTACTCCAATCTACCTATATTTGTACTCTTGTACAAAGGGGCTTACTTTGCAACTAATGAACTTAACCCCTCTTTGCCTAGTGTGTTTGTTGATCTTTTGCAGGAATTTGAAGACTTGTTTTTCGTGGAGATGCCAAGTGGTTTACCACCAATTAGAGGCATTGAACAACAAATTGACTTCGTTCCTGGAGCTGCCATACCCAATAGGGCAGCATATAGAACGAATCCAAGTGAGACAAAAGAGATCCCAAAACAAGGGGAGGAGTTGTTAGCTAAGGGGTATGTGAGGGAAAGTCTAAGTCCTTGCTCAATTCCTGTTATTCTTGTGCCAAAGAAGGATTGGACATGGAGGATGTGTGTAGACTGTCGAGCCATCAATAAAATCACTATAAAGTATCCTCACCCTATTCCTAGGTTAGATGGTATGCTTGATGAATTATATGGTTCGTGTTGGTTCACTAAGATAGACTTGAAATCTGGTTATTATCAAATTCGAATGAATGTTGGTGATGAATGGAAAACAACGTTTAAGACAAAGTATGGATTGTATGAGTGGCTCGTTATGCCGTTTGGTCTCACTAATGCACCTAGCACATTCATGCGATTGATGAACCATGTGTTGTGTGAGTACTTGGGAAAGTTTGTTGTTGTTTACTTTAAGTGCTTAGATGATCATATCATGCATGTGCGTCAAGTACTAGAAATACTTAGGCAAGAAAAGTTGTATGCCTTAAGAAGTGTAACTTTTGCATGGAAAGGGTTAATTTTCTTGGTTTTGTAGTGTCTAGTCAAGGTATTGAAGTTATGAAGACAAGGTAAGAGCCATTAAGGAGTGGCCGAGACCTAAGAATGCTAGTGAGGTGAGAAGCTTTCATGGGCTTGCTAGTTTCTATAGGAGATTCATTAGAGATTTCAGCACTATAGTTGCACCTTTGAATGAGTTAGTTAAGAAAAATGTTGGATTTGTTTGGAGTGAGGAACAAGACATGCCTTTATTGAACTTAAAGATAAATTGTGTATTTCACCTTTGCTTGCCTTACCTAACTTTGATAAGACTTTTGAGATTGAATGTGATGCTAGTGGTATAGGAATTGGAGTTGTTTTGATGCATGATCAAAGGCCACTAATGTACTTTAGTGAGAAGTGAAGTGGGGCAGCCTTGTAGTATCCAACATATGACAAGGAATTATATGCTTTGGTTCGAGCTTTGTAAACATGATAGTACTATTTATGGCCTAGGGAGTTTGTGATACACGCTGACCATGAAAGTCTAAAGCATTTCACTATAAGAAATATGACATTCTACAATAGGCGGATATCCCAGTGAAAAATAATTCACAGAGATCATGCGGCACCTGTGACAACCCCTCATATTAAAAGTCCGTGTTTTTCACGAGGCGCAATGCCTCCTATGAAGACCGCTATGGTATCTCACTTTTTACATGATTTTTCGACTCCTTTAAAACTTTAATGATATTTTAGGACTCTTGTTACTTTTTATTCAACATGTATTTTTAATTCTCGAGAATTAATATTCACAAGTATTTGTATCCTATTAAATCAGATACCATAAGGTTTTTTGAACCTCATTGAAATAGCTTTTTGTTATAAATTATACCTCTTATAAATAGTTTTTCCTGGCATTTTTTATAAATGCTATTTTTTACAATAAATTTATACACACCTGTTTACGTACCAATTTAAGCATTCAAAATTAATATATTACTAAACTAAAAGACATTCATACATCATTTTATTTTCACAAAATATCATCCACAAGTATCATAAAAAAGTATTAGCACTTAGTGAGTCTACTAGGAATATCAGCATCTAGACATGAAACTGATAAACTAATCGTAAGAGCAACCGCCAATCTGGAATTTCATTCTGCTTTCAGGGCCAACCGTTAGGCTAAATGAAGTTTTTGGTCATCATGAATGCATCTAAGAAGACTCCATGAAAACCCATCTACAAACTGATTAATAGAGCCAACACGTGATGAGAATGGTGAGAACCAGGTAATTATTAGACAAGATTAGTGGTATTTAAGAGTATTTTCCTCTCAATTTATTTCATAGATTCTGAGGTTCACAGTATGATATTTTGGACTCTTAGATCTATACTTCCATCAGGGATTATAAATGTACACAAGTGTCATAACTAGGAATCAGAAAAAGATGATACTCCTCCAATTCAAACTGATAAACATATATAAAAAAAGGGAAGAAACTAGGAAACCAAGTTTCAGTGAACTTTGACTTTTACCACAAGGATGGACTATTTAAACCTTTAAGATAAAGTTTATTACCTGAAAATTTTATACTAATCAATGACACAAAAATAAAACTTCGTATTTATCGAAATCATGAAAATACCCCTGGTGATAAATTTCAAGAATACCTAGTCTCGCAGCTGATATACTTTCGTGGAAAATGGAAACAATTCATATTTTTATATATCATAGTGACTAATATATCATACTGAATCGATATGTTAAATTAGAAAATAATTGAGGTTCAACAATGATGACATATCACTCATCATAACATTTGAAATAGAAGAACAGCCAGTATCTAGGATTGCTAATCTAGCAAGAATAAGATAACCTCACTCGTAGTCTCTTATCTACTTTTCCACCAAAAAAGTGACACGAAGATGGATCTCATATAGAGAACATCTTATAGAACTATAATCAAATACTCAAGGTTCAAAAGCTTTTTTTTTGCTTATTTTCTTATTCTTATCCTTTGTTATTAATAACAATTAAAACGCGTTCATATTGACCTATTCGATCATAAGACCATCTGGGAACAAGCATAAGCAAGAAGGTTACTTAAGCCCTCCTCTACCACTTTATATGGTCCTTCCAGATATTGTGCTAGCATTAAGACTTGAAGTTGGCAATCCACGTGCAGCACTTTCCCTTCCTACCAACAAGAAGATTACTATATACAGTATGAAAAGAGACTACTAAAAAATAATCAAGAGATATTTATAAGAAATGCTAAAAATTCTAATTCTAATGTGACTCATACTCCTACAAACATACGAGAAAGAAATAAAAATAAGACACCAAGACTAAAAGAAAATCAGAAATCATGAGAAAGTATGTCACAAGAATTAACCTGTTAGACTTCCCTTGCTCAAAAGTGAAGGCATAACTGATATGAACCCCACCGACGATTTACGATGAAACCCGATAACAATGATGGTTCAAGAACCCCAAGAACGTGAAAGACAAGATTGTTGAGTCTTAACCCGTTATCTAGCAAGATAAGAACTAAGACTATGAAGGATAGAAACGCCACACCAAGAAACCTAAGGATCACTCAAGAATCAAGGTGATAAGTTTGGTTGTTTGAACGCCACAAGACTAACTTGATAAGTTCAAAGAGTTCTTTCAAGAAAAAAGAGGACACACCTCACAATAACATAAACTTGATTTCAATATTCAAAACATGATCACAAATTTCGTGGGTACCATATTTTATACTTGGAACAACCCCCCAAGAATAGGAAAAGCATTAATTTTAGCTTTGAAACAACACCAACATTAAAGTAAATAAGTTCCCACGTTATTTAGACATTTTTTGACTACTAATAATAAGTAAATATAACTAATTGACTGTGAACAATGTATTTAAGCATAACCAATCCATGCTAGATTCATCCCCCTATTTATAATAATAGCCTTGAAAATAGTCAAATTCATGCCCTTTCATGGCCTTATCTTGATGAACACATTTTTGTAGGTTCATTATGCTTTTCAATTGCTTTTGTATGCTAATTAGACTCTTCAATGGCCTTGATGACATGGATAAAGCCTTGATTTTCATTTGGACCCACATTGGGCTTCACTTTTTCAGAATCATTCCAATTCTCTTGAATCAACCCAATAAGTGATTTCTTGAAATTTTGGGCTCTACGTCTTGTAATTGGACCACCAGGGAGTGATAAAGGATCTTGTGCAAGTTCCGCTACATTCCCACGTGTATGCTTAGCCCCACGTCCATTTTCAGCTCCTAGATTTCCATCATTCTCCCCCTCTTGAAAAGGATTTGTCCTCAAATCAACACCTGCATCAAATGGAGACAAATCAGCAACATTAAAGCTTGTATTGACATCGTATTCACCTAGTAAGTCAAGTTTGTAAGCATTGTCATTAATGCGTTCCACCACTTGAAATGGTCAATCACCCTAAGGTAGGAGTTTTGAACGTCGCTGCTCCGGAAAATGTTATTTTCTCAAGTGTAACCAAACCCAATCTCCTGGTTAAAAAACGATCTTCTTGCGTCCCTTGTTGGCTTGATTGACATATTGTTCAGTCCTCATTTCAATATTCATCCGTGCATTCTCATGAATTTGCTTCACAAATTCAGCATTCTTTTTCTCGTCTAAGTTTACACGTTCACTCAAAGGTAAAGGAATTAAATCCAACGGAGACAAAGGATTAAATCCATAAACAATATCAAACGGTGAAAACTTAGTTGTTGAATGTGAAATTCTATTGTAAGCAAATTTAACATGTGGCAAACAATCTTCCCACGTTTTCAAGTTCTTCTTAATGATAGCACGCAATAAAGAAGACAAAGTTCTATTCACTACTTCAGTTTGACCATCAGTTTGTGGATGACAAGCAGTAGAAAATAATAACTTGGTTCCCAACTTTCCCCACAAAGTCTTCCAAAAGTAACTCAAAAACTTTGCATCCCTATCAGAAACAATGGTCTTAGGCATGCCATGTAACCAAACAATTTCTTTGAAGAACAAATCAGCTATATGTGATGCATCATCGGTTTTATGACATGCAATGAAGTGTGCCATTTTAAAAAACCTGTCAACCACCACAAAAATTGAATCTCTCCCCCTCTTAGTTCTAGGTAAACCCAAAACAAAATCCATAGAAATATCAGTCCAAGGTTTACTAGGTATAGGCAAAGGGGTGTACAAGCCATGAGGTTTTAATTTAGACTTATCTTGTTTACCTGTGATCCATTTTTCACATGCACATCACACTTCATATGAGGCCAAAACAAATGTTCATGCAAAACTCCAAAAGTCTTAGCTACTCCAAAATGGCCCATTAATCCTCCTTCATGAGCTTCTCTCACAAGCAATTCACGCAAAGAACACATAGGCACACACAATTTATTTTTCCCTAACGGAAATCCATTATGCCTATAAAACTTATCAATTGCCACTTTTTCACATGCATTGAACACATTACCAAAATTAGAATCTTGTGCATACAAATCCTTAATGTATTCAAAACCAAAAAATTTTGTGTATAAAATATTTTCCTTACTTCGCCTATATTTGATCACATAAGGAAATGTTTCAATGAATTCTACCCACTTGGCATGTCGTTTGTTCAATTTTTGCTGTCCTTTCAAATATTTCAAGGATTCATGATCCGTGTGAATCACAAACTCCTTTGGCCATAGATAATGCTGCCAATTTTCCAATGCCCTCACCAAAGCGTACATCTCTTTATCATAAGTTGGATAATTTAGAGTTGCCCCACTCAACTTTTCACTAAAATAAGCCACGGGAAGACCTTCTTGCATCAAAACAGCTCCAATACCTATTCCTAAGGCATCACACTCAATTTCAAATGTTTACGCAAAGTTAGGTAAAATAAGCAATGGTGCATTAGTTAACTTTTCTTTGATCAAATTGAATGCTTTTTCTTGTTCCTTTTCCCACTTAAATGGAACATTTTTCTTGATGACTTCAGTAAGAGGGGCGGCCAAGCTACTAAAATCACGCACAAACCTTGTATAGAAGCTAGCTAGGCCGTGAAAACTCTTTACTTGGCTGATTGTTGTTGGCGTTGGCCACTCTTGTATTGCCTTCACCTTTTCCTCGTCCACCTCAATTCCTTTAGAACTAACAACAAAGCCAAGAAACACAAGCTTATCCTTGCAAAAGGTACACTTCTTGAGGTTAGCAAACAACTTTTTTTTCCTTAACGCATCTAAAACAGATTTCAAATGCTCTACATGTTCTTCCATGTTGTTGCTATAAATTAGGATATCATCAAAATATACAACTACAAATCTACCAATAAATGCACGTAAAACATGGTTTATCAAACGCATAAATGTGCTTGGAGCATTAGTTAAACCAAAAGGCATCACAAACCACTCTTACAAACCGTTTTTAGTTTTAATTCGATGATAAACCATCTTTCATTCTAATTCGGTGATATCCATTCTTAAGATCAATCTTTGTAAAAATACAAGAACCATGCAATTCATCCAGCATATCATCTGGTCTAGGAATAGGATGACGATACTTTACCGTTATGTTGTTAATGGCTCGGCAATCTATGCACATCCTCCATGTACCATCTTTCTTAGTAACTAGCAGCACCGGAACTGCACAAGGACTCATGCTTTCACGCACATAACCCTTCTCCAAAAATTCACTTACTTGCGTTTGAAGTTTCTTTGTTTCCTCGGGATTGCTCCTATAGGTTGGTCGGTTTGGAATTGATGCCCCAGGTATGAAATCAATTTGATGTTCGATTCCATGAATTGGTGGTAAGCCATGAGGTATCTCTTCGGGAAAGACATCATCAAACTCCTGTAAAAGAGAAACAATAATGTGCAGAAAAGAATCGGCAAGATCATTAGTACATAAAAAGGCCTCCTTGTACATAAGTACAATAAATGATTGATGTGAAAATAATGCTCTCTTGATCTCACATTTTTTGCAGTATAAGTGAATTTTTCCTCTCTTGCTCTTGCTAAGGCTGAGATGCTCTCTTTTTCTTTTCCCTTAGTTTCTTTTCTCTCATTTTCTTTCCTCTCAATTTCAGCCTTTCTTTCTTTTTCTCTCTTCTTTTCATTTGATCTTTTGAACTTTACTTGATCCTCCATAACCTGTTTTGGAGTTAATGGAACAAGAGTAATAAGTTTCTTTTCAAAAGTAAAATAAAACTTATTTGTGAATCCATCATGTGTAGCCCTTCGATCATATTGCCATCGTATCCCATGTCCTAATCATATCTATCACTAAGTGCATTGTTAGTGATAAAGATGTGAAGTTTTTTAGTCACTTTTGGTGTGTGTTATGGGGAAAGTTAGGAACTAAGCTACTATTTTCAACTACTCGTCACCCTCAAATTGATGGGAAAACTGAGGTAGTTAATAGGACTTTGATTACATTACTTAGGGAAATCATGGAAAAGAACATTAGGACATGGGAGGATTGTTTGGCATTTGTGGAATTTGCTTACAATAAGGCTCTCTATAGCAGTACTCATTGCTCTCCATTTGAGATTGTTTATGGTTTTAATCCTCTCACTCCTATTGATTTATTACCATTGCCACCTAACAATTTTTTGAGTGTTGATGCTAATTCTAAGGCTGATTTGGTGAAGAAGTTACATAAGCAGGTTAAAGAGAGGATTGAAAAGCGATATGCTTAGGTCGCTTCACGGTAAATAAGGGATGAAAACCAATGATTTTTCTGCCCCGAGATTGGGTTTGGGTTCATTTTCGCAAAGAGGGGTTTCCACTTCAAAGGAAGTTCAAGCTGAGCCCAAGAGGAGATGGTCCTTTTCAAATTATTGAAAGAATTAATGACAACACATACAAAGTGAACCTTCCAGGTGAGTATAATTTTAGTGTTTCTTTTAATGTGGCTGATTTGAGTCCTTTTGATATAGGTGATGCTTTTGATTCGAGGATGAATCCTTTTTAGGAGAGGGGAAATGGTAAGGATCAACCTACACACCAAGTTTCAAGCATTCAACATCTTGAAGGTGAGCATGATCAAGAAGGCAAGGGGCAAGTTCAAGAGGTTTCTAGTCCAATTAGCATGCTTCAAAGGACCAAATGTGGCAGAACAAAGAAGTTGGTGAGAAGAAGGTGTGTGTTCGTGCACTAAATGTGGCAGAAGCACTTGCTGCTCGTATTAATGGAGATGACGAGGAGCATGCTACTTGTTTTGGCACCTTTAGCTACAACCTTAACTCACCAAATAAGGGAGGAAAGGTCCAAATGGCCATTAATGGCAATGATGAGGTTGCTTCTAGCTCTAATGAGGAGCAAATCAAAGGTTTGAATGAGCTCTCAATGTCTTGTGGGCACATTTCTTTGGTCCCTTCTTTTCAGGTACACAATGACTTGTTATTACTAGATTCTAGTGCTTTAAGGGTTCCTTCATCATTTGGTGGAGCCCCATGTTTTTGTAAATGAAGCTTTTACAGGTGCTTCTAAGGACAAAGAGCATGTTCAGAAGCAAACAAGCTTTCCCTTGTCTGAAAAACTCAGGCAAATCACCAAGGGTTCTCTGGCCAAAGGAGGAGCACGAAGAAGAGAGATGGTCAAGGGTGAAATCTTTTGTCCATTGGTCAATGAGGCTGTACTTGAGAGCCAATCATCTCCTGCCACCTCACTAGCTAACCCTAGTTGTGCATGGAGTACAAACAATGACATGCATTCTGATCAAAAAGTGAAAGGGCAAAAGCAAAAGGAGAAAGGACACCTACTCTTGCATACCTTGGGCAACAACAAAGCTAAAACTTTGCTTGCAAGGACAGACAGCCTGCTTATCCTCAACCACCCTTATATAGAGGAAGACGTTCA